>BFEA01000698.1:252256-282674 GCA_003427395.1 Chara braunii | reverse complement strand
GAGAGAGAGAGAGCTAGAGAGGGGGAGAAAGAGAGAGAGTGGGAGGGGGAGAGAGAGAGAGAGAGAGAGAGAGAGAGACAGAGAGAGTAGTGATTCTAAGCTTTAATATTGCAAGGTAAAACATGTGGGTCGCCTGTGGACCGCACAGAGAGTAAGGATTATAAGCTTCAATATTGCAAAGTAAAGGATGTGGGCCGTCTAGGGACCGAATACATCCGTCCCACAAAATCCAACTCGCTCAAATATCGACAAAGGAAAGAATGTGGGCCGCCTGTGGAGCGGATATATCCGGCCCACAAAATCCAACTCGCTCAACTATCGACAAAGGCAAATAACAACTCGCTACACATCTAAGGTCCTGCACATCTACTCTTGAATCTAAGCACAACACATGGGCAAACTCACCGTATACGAGTCCTCAACTACGGACAACACATCTGCGGTACTGCAGAACAAATGATGGATGCCAACTTGCATCTAATAGCGGGTATGTGAATGTTCGAGAAATGAAAAGGCGGATCTTGTCCCCACGCCAAATAGGAAGCAAACATTAACATGAAAACCCCAGAGCTGGATCCGTCAGCCTGCCTTGACACTCCTTTGGCGAGAACTTGAAATCTCATGTTATCATAGCCTTGGGGCAACCCTCTCTCCATTGCCTCTTCGTTCAGGTACTGCACGACCGCTCTATATGCAGTCGAAGTGAACGTCGCGTCGCATACTGCTTTATAATAAGAATCGACGAACTGTACAACGCCCTTTTCAAAGTTCACTGACAAAAGAGCCCAGTGTTCACTGTCCTTGTGAATGGGGACAAATAGCACCTTGTGTTCGAAAAGATTGACCTCTTTCGTCCATCTTCTGACACCTTTACAACCCTGAAGTAGCAATTTTGTGAAAAGGAAAGAAACAAAGTTGTACACTTTCAAAAAAGATGTACGATAGTCCCGAACGAGCAGTGCTAAGTAGAAGTTGATGACCTCGTCATTCAGCTCACCGCCTCTGTCCAACAAGTTCTCTATGTCCCTCACCCTAACAACCATGTTCTCCGTTGGTAGGCGAGCCACAACCATAAAAGGGGTCAGGCGACAGTGTACAATGTTGTCCAACAACTTCGACAACTCTCCCTCACTTCTTTCGATGCTCGATGCGCACATGTCTGTTGCGCAGACCAACCAAGCAACATGCATGGCCATGAGAATGATACCCTAATTGTCAAAGTCGCCCGGTTCTTTGCTTTTATTATTAAAAACATTATACATCTTAACCCCTCTACTCGTCGTTCTGTCAAAGTACGACTCAGGTTGAGAAACTGGAGAAACAGTAAACCTTTTGCAAACTCTCATATGCAACTTATTAACTCTCTCAGGGCTCACACCCGCTGCTTTCACAATTTCCATATCCCATGTGGACAGTTGCAGCATACTCGTCTTCGACTTCCTCCATTCACCATATGCAGGAGACGGACGACCTGTACAACAGATGAAGAAACATAGTTATGAATAAAGGATACGGCCGTGCTTAGCAAACCAAGGGGAAACGAGCAATTACCCTTATGTTCTCCATATCCCAAGCCGCTATCTATAGACAAAAGTTCACTCCACACGTTCTGCACTAGATAGACCTAGAGTTAAGCAACGCAAGTCACTGCTTACCAGCCACAACGTCTTCTCCAGCATGTTCAGCAGCATCCTCGGCCTTGTGATCTCCAATTCGTGCCACCTCCGACTTTCATCTTCCCCGATGCAACAATGTGGTCCAGACTCGCGGGAAACTTGGACAAGCCCTTGATGTCAGCATCGACGATTCGAAGAACCTCCTCAGCAGAGGGATCAAGAGAGTCGACGCGCGGTTTCTCGACATCCTCATTGAGAGACAGTTCTTCTAGAGCCATCCTACCTCCCGAGGCCTTGCGTGGACTAGAATCGACCACTGTAAGGTCTTCGTAGTCATTGAAGAGCTTTCTGACGATGTCATTGCCTAGCGAACGATGGATAACTCCCTTTTCCTGTTCCGACACGCTAACTTTTCTCTCCTCCGCACACCGACCTGGCGCAAGTGTAGGTGAAGGGCCGCATGACCAACATCTGAGTTGACTGGCTAGCAAGGACGTTTCCAGCCGAAAGCGGTGCTGTATCCGTTCCCGAATACAACTGCAAGAGAAATTCGTCCTCCGTATCTCCGCATCTCACTTCAGTGGCACCCCTACATCTCACCTCAGTGGCAAGAGTCGTGTGCTGTTCAGCACTCTCCTTTATGATGTCCTTATCTTCTGAATAATGTGTTGACTCTGAGCTAGTGGACTTCGTCTGCTCGTCCTTTGTCATCTCTCCCCGGGGAGGAATCAGATTCGTTGTGGGGAGGATAGATCCTCCACTGGCTAAAGGGCTCTGGACTCCCGGGACGCTTGCGGGAGGGACACCAACTTGCATTTCTCGAGCCTAACTTGTTGTGTGCATGACAAATCCTCCGCCGGCTGAAGGGCTCCAAACTCCCAAGTCGCTTACAGGAGTGTTTCCTACATGTGTTTCTCGAGCGTCACTTATTGTATGCAGGATAGAAGATCCTCCACTGGGGGTTAGGCTCTGAACATCGGCGACGCTGGTGACTTCCTGGACGGGCTCGGAAAGTCTGTGGACTCCAGGGACACCTACCGAATGGCTTCGTACTGGCATTTCCCCACATATAGCGGTAGAGCTCGTCGACGACACATCAGCTGCACAATCTGTTGTGGGTCGGAAAGATCCTTTGTCCACAGTCTCCGCATGGGCGACTTGCGACTTAGGGAGCAACTCTACGGAGCGGATAGATTCGCCACCGGTGGAAAGGCAGCCCACGTCCACATCCATCCTCTGTTCGGACTCCACAACATTCACGGATCCAACTACCGCCGGTTCCAAAGCGCACGGGAAATTGGATCCCGCAGAAACTGTGCATGGTATGTTCCCGACAGGGATCGATTTGGACATTGTCGAAACTTCGGCTACGACTGTGGGGAGGATAGATCCTCCACTGAAGAATACTTCATCAGTCGGTTGAGCAAGCCGAGAACCTGCACTAGATTGTGAGCTCGCCCCTTCTACTGCACTAACGCTACTGTGCAGACGAGCACCCATTCCAGGCGGGATGGTTCCGACAGAACTCCGTGGATATCCACTTTTTCCGCCCGCTTGTGTACTGTCATGGCCTCCTGCTCCTGTGCCGTGTTTTCCCCCCACTCCTCCCCCCCCCATGTGCTGGTCACCTCCACCCCAACCCATGCCATGGTCACCGCCTCCACCACCGCCGCTTCCACCCCCTCCCCGTCCGCCACCTTCACCCCCTCCTGATGGAATTACCCACTGTATTCGCGCTTGAAGACCCGGGCTCGTTTCGAGGTCGTAAAATTCACGAAGGAGCTCCAACATATTGTGCTCCCGCAAAATCTCGAATATTTGCTCTCCGTACATGCGAACAACCAAATCGTGCACTTCTCGACCGTTGATCTCCGCAACATGCTTGACGACCTCATCGTGCATGCACTTTCTTTGACAGTCGTGGATCAATTTGCCACACGCCGCCTAGTTTGATTGACATGCACCACTCACCATCCCAAAAGGCCTGTTGGAAGTAATTAGGATGCCACACTATGTGGTGACCCCAATCAGCCTCGCTGGTGCTGTCGTGCTCCATGCCGAAGTGGTATACTTGGCCTTGGTGAAGACCCGATAACATTGACGGCGGAATTGGAAGTCCAGGCCTAACAGTCGGGATGAGAGGTCTGTTTCTCCTCTCCGACAGAAACCCTTTCGAAGAACTGGAGGTTGGCGTGGCCACCAGTGTGGCACCCGGAATACCAACAAGCGGACCCGTGGGAACTTGGGAACTTGCAGGAGTTGACGACGACGCTACAGCGACAACATGCTTACGGTATGTTGCATCTAAATCGAACTCCTCATTACCTTCGCTGACCTCTTCATCGTCATTGGGGTTAAAGTCCTCCTCCTCGGTGAAGTGCGCCCTGAAAATATTGAGAGTGACTTCGGGCTTGCCTTGGTTGAAATAACACTCCTCCAGTTTCTCGACGAACTTGGCCGCTGCCTCCCTAGACCCGCCATGGTAACCAGCCAACGTTTCGATCGCAACGTGTCGGCGTGCCTTGTAGTCGTCCTTTGTCCGGTACGTAGGACGAGTGTCGAGGAACAAGAACTTGTAGCGCTTCGCCCGTTTGTCCGATGAGAGATTGAACCAGAAGTTCTTGTTGGGGTCATGGTCCATTGCGCTCTGCCCAGTGTACAGTTCGCAGTTGTGAACTCCAGTGTCGATCACATGCATGACGTATGTATTCAGAAAGTTGAGGAGCTTTGTGTCCCCCTCCACTGCAACCACGTGGCGCCCACTCCTGAGAAGGTTCCACACAACTTGGGCGTGAGCCTTCCCGAGGAACATAACTGCATTCTCGGTTGGGCAGAAAAACTTCATCAGATTGTACAACAAAGTGGGGTTGCGCTCCATTTCCTTATACACTAAGCCCTTCTGGTAGAGCACACCTGCAGATTGGAACGTCGTGGGCGTGAATGGTGTTTCGACAATATGGAAAGGTGTGCACTTCTGCTTCTTTCCCAAGGCGGCAACATCATCCCCTCGCAACGCCCCCTCGAAAACTGGGGGAGTGTTGAGCTTAAGGTCATCCCCGTGGAAGAGAACATACATCCTATCCTCCTCGGCCGATGTGCTGTTACCAATTTGGTACGTCTTCCGGATTTGGCCCCGTGGAAGAGAACATACATCCTATCCTCCTCGGCCGATGTGCTGTTACCAATTTGGTATGTCTTCCGGATTTGGCCCCTACGAACCCATTTCCCCGTGCTTCCATTAACAACAGGGAGGACATGGAGTAGGCCCATAAAAGAGAGGTCCCAAATCCTGGGAACGAAAGGAACTACTGTCCAGAATTCAGTACACAGGGTCTCCAGGAAATCCACCAACGCCTTGAAAGTTTCCTCATTCCAACGCGCTCAGTCAACAGGATCACAAAAGTCGATGATGCACGTGTGGCAACGGAGTTGTCTCACAACTCTCCGCATGTCATCCTTCATAAGGAACGTTGTGAAGGCATCATAGGCGAAAGGTGACAGCGTTGTTATAAGCTTAGTGTCGCACCATCTGATGTTAGTGCAGCCTCCCAGTCTGACCGACCCCTCCTTTTCCTTTTCGCGCTCGCCTTTGAGCAAGGACAACACAACTCGCTTGAACGCAACAAGGAACTTCTCGTTGTCAACCAGGCCCATCGTTGTTTTCAGGTCCTTATCTGACGCGCAGCCCAGGAACTGGGGGCAGTCCTTCAGGTAAGAATGATCGACAACAAATCTCCTGCAGGTTGCCCACAACTTCTCATTCAACCCCTTTGAAGCATAGTGCCTCAACAATTGCTCTCTCGTCCGGAAGAAAGCCGCGTTCCAATCCTCGTTTGTCCGGCTCTGGTGCTGGAACTTGATTATATGCCACAGCCAGAGCAGCATCCAGTCCTGCTTTATGGTTTCGCAGGCGTCTTTCATCCCCATCTTTCCGTGGTCAACGAGTTTCTTGCTCCCTTGCTGCACGCACACAATCTCAAGGTCCAGCACACCCTGCAATATCCGTTGTTTTTTTTCATCTGTTAAATCCCCCATTTCTTTCCAGCAATGCATGTCGGGTTCATTCACTTGCAAAAAAAAGTCACGCTCCTCCTGTTTCCTCCGCTTCTTTCCTTTGCGCTGCTCCGGATCTGTAACACGAACGTTGTGCACAACTATCTTCTAGTCACTGCTGTCCTCAGCAAAAGATTGACCCTCGGAGACGACTCTCGGGTCAGTCGTTGGAGGCTTCTTCGCCCACAAAGCGCCGTCTGGAGATAGAAGTTGACCCTTCTTCCACTCATCGTAGAACTTCATACCCAGTTCCCACATCCGGTCATTACTCATGACTAGAGGCAAAAAGTACCTCAGTTTTTCCTGCCAAATTTTTTCTTCTTCTTTACTTTCAGTATTAACAAGGTCCCAGAGGTTGTGGTATGATGTCTTTCTCAGTGCCATCTTTTGGAACTTCTCATACTTGACGACCAGGTTTTCTTGAACTTCACATTCTCAGCCACTGGACGAGGGCATTTCAAATTTTCCCACTCCTGTCGCATATCAATCATAGACAGCAGTTGCGCCCGAGGAGAGGAAACTTTGTCCTTCCTGTTGTCGACAACACTGATTTGGGTATAACCGTCGAAGTCCTCGTCCGAGAAGTACAGAGTTTGAAGGGTCACTCGAAGAATGAGTGCTTCTTCCAAATGTCATGATTCCGTAGCGTCAAAGCGGCCCTCATGTTGTGCTGCCCGCTCACGGCATAGTACCAGTTCTCGTTCGGGTTGTCCTCATTGAACTCGTCTGGTGTAATGCACACAACCAACTTCCCTTCTTTCGGTGGCTCTTTGATGACCGCCAATTTAACGACTGGCTTTTCGTTGGTATGCTCCAGCTTCGAGTACACCTTCATCATAGCCTTCAAAATAAAGTCTACGTGGGTGCCGTCAATAGAACGATGGTTGTACGGGAGCTCCCACGCCGGCAACGGAATCACCCTCTCGGGGGTCACAAGCAGGCTTACATTCCTCTTCACACCATCTTTCCACTCCAGAAAATATCCTGCATCCAAATCTATAACTCGATTGTCCACCCCCCCCCCCCTTGGTCCACGTCTACCTCATCCTTGTCCTTCCTGCCTCTCGATGGTCCCGTCCTGGCTCCACTTCCCCGTTTCTTCTTCGCAGTCTCTTCTTTTTCACCAGCTTGCTTCCTCTTCCTCACGGAGCTTCCTTCGCCACTTATCACTTTTCGCTTCTTTTGCTTCTGCCCCTCGGATGTTCCCTGCCCAACTCGCTTCTCCCCCGCCGACACAACGGGGATATCCTCATCGTCACCCCCCTCTTCGTCAGACCCTTCCTCTCCTACATTTCTCTGGGACGGTGCCAGTTTCTTCCCCTTATCACCTCGACCAGTCCACGGATTGGCCTCAACGAAATCCTGGCACACATGACCTTCAAATTCTTCTTCGCCACGTTCCCGGATGGTTATTGTCCTGCCCTTGGAGGGATTTTCTAAGCCCTGCCGCACGACTGCGGCCGTCGTTTCGGCAGTGGTCTTCGTAACTGTGCCCAACTCAACTTCAATTTCGGGCTCTGATTCCTCATATGCTTGAGAGTGCTCCGACTGCGTCGGAGTGAAGTTGGGGTCCAAATTTTCGGCAGGCGTCTTCGGAACTGCAACCTCTTCATCACCGCCAGTAACTGCTGTTTCGGACGTTTGTGTTTTGTTGTGCACGTCATCACCGACACGGGCAATTGGCATGGAAATGGGATGCCCCTCTGCAACGTCCTTACACCTGTCTGGCGACACTGTTCTCTGCCAGTCGTCAAAGAATTCCCGCAGTAGAACAGTAGGTTCACGATCCGAGGTAATAGGCCTGTAAAACGGAAGAGTGGCAACAACATTTCCAAAACCCCGGAATTTTTTCCAAGTTAGCCTACACCCCTTCGCATTGTGGTTAGGCTTGCCATTCTTCGCGTACACCGTTTCGATGGAAAATACCTGATCGCCACGGACCAATCTTCCCACCCACTCACTGCCCCGACGAGCCGGATCACATTACGGTCCTGGATGTACAGAACTCCCCCACATGGTGGTTTCGTCGGTGCCGATTGGTCTTCAGAAACCCAATCGAGGTACTACAAACGGTTGTCCAGCTTGTAGTACTGCGAATTTTGCTTCTCGCCGGACAAACCACGCCTCCGACGGTTGTGCTTGATAGTAGGCGCAGTTGCCGAAGTCGTCGCAAGCCCACCACGGTTCCCTGCCCCCTCCGATGTCGCTTCCCCAACAGGCGGTTGAACGACGTCATGCTGTTTCCCAGGGGCAGGAGATGCCATTTTATCTGCATACAATGGATGCAACGATCAGGAAAAACGCACGATATGACATGTGAGGCGGATCTATTCGCCTGAAAGAACAAAGACAATTCGAAGATGGAGCGCACAGGGCTGTGGTGAGGAGGATCGATTCGTCCCAGGATCTGTCGGCGCTATGAGGAGAGATCTCCCATATATATCCGCCCCGTTGTGAGGAGGATAGATCCGCCTCAGAGATAGGAGGACGACTTCCGGTCCCGTCGAGAACCTGGAGGAGGATCTATCCGTCCCTCAAGATCGGAGCATGTTCTCGAGGACACACCATGGAAATTCCTTGTGAGGATCGATCTGCCCCGGACATAGAAGCCGAGCTCGGATCTCTGGGGTGGATCGACCGTCCTTAGAAACCTCCACTTCCTGCGTTGTACGAGGGGTTTGTGAGGTGGATCGATCCGCCCCAGACATCCAAGCCCTGCCGCAGGAGGATCCGAGCACGGCTTTCGGGATCTCTGTGGCGGATTTATCCTCCACACAACGGGCACATTGTGTGAAGGACTTATCTTCCCCGAAACAACAGCGCGGGTCCTTGCCGGTTTCTGTCGGCAGATGTGTCCGCGTTGTGAGGAGGATAGATCCGCCCCATAAGTTATTGGGTCCACTACGCAGAATGAATCGGTCCCTAAGGAAGCCCCGAAAGGCGCTGCCCATGGATACTAGAAAGTGATAGCGCTGTGAGGAGGATAGATCCGCCCTAGAGGTATGGGGGTTTGTGAGGAGAATAGATCCGCCCCAGAGGTACAGGTAATAGAGAGTGATCGTGTATCCTTGCTGGGTCCCGTCTGCGTAGGTGATCGCGTTGTGAGGACGATAGGTCCGGCCCAGAGGTATGGGGGTTTGTGAGGAGGATCGATCCGCCCGAAATATCCGAGCCCTACTGCCAGAGGATCGGAGCACGACTTTCGGGGTCTCTGCAGTGGATCTATCCTCCACACAGCGGGCACATATCCGCCGACAAGTTCTGGTAGTCGTGCTCGGATCTCTAGGGTGAATCGATCGTCCTTAGAAACCTCCACTTCCGGCGTTGTACAAGGGGTTTGTGAGGCGGATCGATCCGCCCCAGACATCCGAGCCCTGCCGCAGGAGGATCCGAGCACGACTTTCGGGATCTCTGTGGCAGATTTATCCCCCACACAGTGGGCACATTGTGTGAAGGACTGATCTTCCGCAAAACAACAGCGCGGGTCATTGCCGGTTCCTATCGGCAGATGTGTCCGCGCTGTGAGGAGGATAGATCCGCCCAAGAAGTTAATGGGTCCACTACGCAGAATGAATCGGTCCCTAAGGAAGCCCCGAAAGGCGCTGCCCATGGATACTAGAAAGTGATAGCGTTGTGAGGAGGATAGATCCGCCTTAGAGGTATGGGGGTTTGTGAGGAGGATAGATATGCCGCAGAGGTACAAGTACTAGAGAGTGATCGTGTGCCTTTGCTGGGTCTCGTCTGCGTAGGTGATCGCGTTGTGAGGACGATAGGTCCGCCCCAGAAGTATGAAGGTTTGTGAGGAGGATTGATCCGCCGAAACATCTGAGCCCTGCTGCCAGAGGATCGGAGCACGACTTTTGGGATCTCTGCGGCGGATCTATCCTTCACACATCGGGCACATATCCGCCGACAAGTTCTCGTAGTCGTGCTCGAATCTCTGGGGTGGATCGATCGTCCTTAGAAACCTCCACTTCCGGCGTTGTACGAAGGGTTTGTGAGGTGGATCGATCCGCCCCAGACATCCGAGCACGACTACCAGAACTTGACGGCGGATATGTGCCCGTTGTGTGGAGGATAGATCCGCCGCAGAGATCCCGAAAGAGGATCCGAGCACGGCTTTCGGGATCTCTGTGGCGGATTTATCCTCCACACAGCGGGCACATTGTATGAAGGACTGATCTTCCCCAAAACAACTCCGCGGGTCATTGCCGGTTCCTGTCGGCAGATGTGTCCGCCCATACCTCAATCCGCCCCATACATCCGAGCCCTGCCGCAAGAGGATCCGAGCACGACTTTTGGGATCTCTGTGGCGGATTTATCGTCCACACAGCGGGCACATTGTGTGAAGGACTGATCTTCCCCAAAACAACAGCGCGGGTCATTGCCGGTTCCTGTCGGCAGATGTGTCCGCCCCAGAGGTATGGAAGTTTGTGAGCAGGATAGATCCGCCCCAGAGGTATGAATACTAGAGAGTGATCGCGTGTCCTTGCTGGGTCCTGTCCGCGTAGATGATCGCGCTTTGAGGAGGATAGATGTGTCCGCGTTGTGATGAGGATAGATCCGCCCCAGAAGTTAACGAGTCCTTAGGGAAAACCCGAAAGACGTCTCAGATGGGTACTAGAAAGTGACCAAATTTGAATGAAGCTAGCGCCATTTAACAAAACAATATTTGTTGATTGGACAGGGTGAGAGGGGAGCACGGCTTCCGTAACTTGTTGGGGGATGTGTGCCCGTTGTATGGAGCACTGCGTTCAGTCAATCTACGCAGAATGATTCGGTCCCTAAGGAAGCCCTGAAAGGCGATGCCGATGGGTACTAGAAAGTGATCACGCTGTGAGGAGGATAGATCCGCCCCATAGGTATGGGCGTTTGTGAGGAGGATAGATCCGCCCCAGAGGTATGGATACTAAAGAGTGACACGCGATCACACTCTAGTACCCATACAGCACGATCACCTACGGGGGCAGGACCCAGCAAGGACACGCGACCACTCTCTAGTACCCATACCTCTGGGGCTGATCAATCCTCCTCACAAACCCCGTACCATTGGGCGGATCTACCTTAGGGACCGATTCATTCTGCGTAGATTGAATGAATGGGATCTATCAGAGGTGATGGGCTGTGAGGAGGATAGATCCAGCCCAGAGGTCAATGGATAACTAAAAGGGGTTCGATCATTCTCTAGTACCCATACCTCTTGGGCGGATCTATCCTCCTCACAAACCCCCGCACCTCTGGGGCGGATCTATCCTCCCCACAAACCTCCAAGCTAGTGCTACTTAACAAAACAATATTGGTTGATTGGACAGGGTGAGAGGGGAGCACGGCTTCCGTAACTTGTCGGCGGATGTGTGCCCGTTGTGTGGAGCATAGATAATTCATGTGAAAAAAATGATCGCAGACAGTTCAAGGGTTTTTGCGTCCAGTCAAGCTACGCATAATGAATCGGTCCCTAAGGAAGCCCCGAAAGGTGGTGTTGATGGGTACTAGAAAGTGATCGAGCTGTAAGGAGGATAGATCCGCCCCAGAGGTATGGGGTTTGTGAGGAGGATAAATCCGCTCAAGAGGTATGGATACTAGAGAGTGACACACTATCACTCTCTAGTACCCATACAGGGTGATCACCTACGGGGACAGGACCCAGCAAGGACACGCGATCACTCTGTAGTACCCATACCTCTGGGGCGGATGTATCCTCCTCACAAACCCCGTACTTTTGGGGCGGATATATCCTCCTCACAACCCCCCATACCTCTGGGGCAGATTTATCCTCCTCACAGCGCGATCATTTTCTAGTACCCATCGACACCGCCTTTCGGGGCTTCCTTAGGGACCGATTCATTCTGCTTAGATTCTTTGAATGGGATCCATCAGAGGTCTTGGGCTGCGAGGAGGACAGATTCGGCCCAGAGCTCGATGGATAACTAAAAGGCGGTCCATCACTCTCTAGTACCCATACCTCTGGGGCGGATGTATCCTCCTCACAAACCCCCGCACCTCTGGGCGGATCTATCCTCCTCACAAACCCCCATACCTCTAGGGCTGATCTATCCTCCTCACAGGGCGATCACTTTCTAGTACCCATTGGCACCGCCTTTCGGGGCTTCCTTAGGGACCGATTCATTCTTCGTAGATTGACTGAACGGGATCCATCAAAGGTGATGGGTTGCGAGGAGGATAGATCCGGCCCAGAGGTCGATGGATAACTAAAAGGGGTTCGATCACTCTCTAGTACCCATACCTTTGGGGCGGATCTATCCTCCTCACAACCCCCCGTACCTCTGGGGCGGATCTATCCTCCTCACCAACCTCCATACCTTTGGGGCGGATCTATCCTCCTCACAGCGCGATCAGCTACGGGGATAGTTTCGGACAAAACCCAGCATGAACACACGATCACTCTCTAGTATCCATACCTTTGGGGCGGATCTGTCCTCCTCACAAACCCCCGTACCTCTGGGGCGGATCTATCCTCCTCACAAACCCTCATACCTCTGGGGCGGGTCTATCCTCCTCACAGCGCGATCACTTTCTAGTACCCATCGGCACCGCCTTTCGGGGCTTCCTTACGGATCAATTCATTCTGCGTAGATTGACGAAACGGTCCATTAGAGGTGGTGGGCTGTGAGGAGGATAAATCCGGCCCAGAGGTCGATGGATAATTAAAAGGGGTTCGATGCGTGACTGAAATAGTTCGATGAATATCTAGAAGGGTTCGATGCACAACAAGAGGGGTTCGATAGACAACGATAATGGTTCGATGCACAACAAGAAAGGTTCGAACTACTAGGGTTGAATGAACATCTATAACAGATTTGACTAACAACCATGACAGTTCGATCCAGAACAAGCTCGGTCTGGATGCTGAAACAAGACTCGTGGACAACACACTGAAACTGACGGATTTTGGTTGCAAGTTGCAACACAAGGACTGACGTGTCGATGACGTCGGCTTACCTTTCAGTTTGAGGATAGGATAGCTTCTTTTCCATCGAGGGCACTCGACGATCCCCTTGGTGATGAAGATTGAGAAGATGGCGCTTGACGATCGCTCCTTTCAACTGTCTCGTGGCGGGGATCTATTCATTAGATGGCGTTTGACGATCGCTCCTTTCAAGTGTTTCGTGTCGGGGATATGTTCAGAAGATGGCGCTTGACCATCGCTGCTTTAACGCTTGGTGATCGCTCCGTTGATCGCTGCTTTCACTTGATATGTGGATCTTCACATACACAACCAAAGATGGCCCTCTTCGGGGGAGATGGATGCCTCGCCGAGGATACGAAGAGCTCGCGAGGGACGATGGAGATGGAGACGGATGCAAAGACAGGGCTGTAGAAGACGGAGACGGTGACGATAATGAAAGATAACCCCGAGATGGGGAACATGGAGTACCAAGCCGGCGATGATAACGAAAGATAACCCGACGGAAACGAAAGAGATAATGAAAGATAAGGGAAGATGGAGAGACGGAGAAGGAAATGGAGAAGATGGAGAAGGCCAAACGATGACAAACAAGAAAGAAGGCAACACGATGACGAAGAAAAGGCAACGCGATGACAAACAAGAAAGAAGGCAACGCGATGACGAAGAAGGAAGACGAAGAAGGAAGAAGGACGATGGCGACGAAGACGAAGAAGGAAGATGGAGAAAACAAAGAGGGAAGATCGTGCGAGAGTAGAAGATGGAGGATGGTGCGAGAGTAGAAAATGAAAACGAAGAGAGAAAACGAAGAGGGAAGATGGTGCGAGTGATTTGCGACAAGGCAACGTGATGACGAAGAAAAGGCAACACGATGACAAACAAGAAAGAAGACAACGCGATGACGAAGAAGGAAGAAGGAAGATGACGACGAAGACGAAGAAGGAAGATGGAGAAAACAAAGAGGGAAGATGGTGCGAGAGTAGAAGATGGAGGATGGTGCGAGAGTAAAAGATGAAAACGAAGAGAGAAAACGAAGAGGGAAGATGGTGCGAGTGATGGGCGACAAGCAACTGGACGGGGACAGCGATGGCGATCACGAGGGCGATCACGAACTTGACGGCAGAATGATCGGCGGTCTGCATGCGAGTGAGTATATGTGGCGGCGCCGCGAGGGTGTAACCGCGAGGGCGATCTGCGTGCGAGCAAGTATCGAACCGGAAACAGACAGCGATGGCGTAGCCGCAAGGGCACGTCTCGTCCAGGCTAACGGTGGCACAACATGGTCTCCCCGTAATCGCAGTATCAAAAAAATGACGTGGGTTCTGGTCCGCGAGCATGTATGCCTTTGAGGCTAAGGTGGGAAGCCTGGAAATTTTGTGGCGCCCACCCAAAATTTCGCACAACAACAAAAGGCGCCCAAACTATCGAGAAATGACAAAAGGCCCAGAAGCCCTGAATGCGGTCCGGATTTGTCGTCCCAGTCCCGACCACGTCAGCGCGAGAAGAATGACGTCCTGGGATCGTCGAGGTACTGGTTTCTCCTCGGCTAAAGGAGGCCTGTGAAAAGTTCGAGAATCCTACGACACCACGCAATGTCCCTATATCGAACGGTCAGGATTCGTCGATGGGGAAAGTCCCACGCTTTTGCTTGCATTTCATCCGTCGTCGACAGGATATTCTTCGGCGACATGCAGTTCTTTTGCGTCATTTTGTCGGGTTGTTGTTCGAAGCGCCTTGCTATCGCGTCGTCGACGAGGACACCGCCATCGCCACGTCGAGGTGAGCACCTTCCCTTCGCTGGATGCAGTTGCACACACACACAAACACGGCTGTCAAGAACGCAGCGCAACAGGCAACCGTCTCCACGGTGAAGAACGCATCGCCACAGGCAACCTGCGTCATTGTCTTACGCATATGTCACCCGACATGTTGTCTTGCGCAACCATCATCAAGAATGGCACGCTTGGATACCTGTTGCTGTCATTGATCCCCCGCTGTTCCACCCAGATGTTGCACGACGATCACGTCAAGAACTGTACACATGACGTCACCCGCCATGTAGAATCTCCTCTCCCTGACCATGGTCTCAAGAACATCGTGCCCTCATAATTCCTCGCCCGATCAAGGTCTCGCAATCTACGCTTACACAACCATACGTCACCCACCATATTGTCTTGCCTCAACCTGGGCAACCGTCATCAATAATAGCACGCCTGTATACCTGTTGCCGTCCTTGATTCACCTCTGTGCCACCGGGATACTGCGCAGACGACCACGTCCAGAGCTGTGCGCATGACGTCACCCGCCATGTGCAATGCCCTTTCTTGGTCAAGCAACTTGTCTTTCACCCAACTCCCGGAACCTGTTGAACACCAAATGCCCCAGCCCAAGGCAGACTGCGACCGCGAAAATACAACCTTGTCTGATATTGAACATTTTCTCGTGATAGCGTCTATGCAAATCGAATGTCATCGGTGGCGTGACTTCCTCCAAGAACCTCGTGTGATATCGAACACCATCCTCGACTAACATCAACGCCATCGCCAGCCAGGGTGACAGGAGTACCTCCAAGAACCTCGTGTGATATCGAACGCCATCCTCGACTAACATCAAACTCCATCACCAGCCGGAGCGCGTCCCGAAACCGGTGCACAACATGTCTGTCTAAAACCCAGCGTCAGCGGTTGAAGATAGGTTGCAGATGTTCTTTACCGCCCTCAACCCCCCTATTGTTCTTCGGCACGATAGAGAAGAACTGAACACAAATAGACAATGTTAGCAGTTCTGGCACACTAGACACCCCCTCACACGCCATTTGTCGCACTATTCATTGTAGGATCCACCCTCCCCACAATTCTACCCATTAACATTGTCTCAGGTTTCTCAGAAAGATCCTAAACACTCTGTGGAGGATCTATCCGCCCCATAGCATCCACCTCGCACGACTTTTTCTCTTTATCGAATCTATCGGCCCCACAACTCCCCCGCTTTGTATCAGACTTCTCATAAATCCCAACATTGTCTCGGGTTTCTCGGAATGAGGCCAAATGCTCAGTGGCGGATCTATCCGCTCCATAATTCCCCCGGTTTGTCTCTGACTTCTCAGAAACAGGACACATGCTCAGCTCGGGCGGATGTATCCTCCTCACAAACCCCTGTACCTCGGGGGCGGATCTATCCTCCTCACAAACCCCCATACCTCGGGGGCGGATCTATGCTCCTCACAGTGCGATCACTTTCTAGTACCCATCGGCACCGCCTTTCGGGGCTTCCTGAGGGACCAATTCATTCAGCGTAGATTGACTGAACAGGATCCATCAGAGGTGATGGGCTGCCAGGAGGATAGATCCGGCCCAGAGGTCGATGGATAACTAAAAGGGGTTCGATCACTCTCCAGTACCCATTATTCCTCTGGGGCGGATCTATCCTCCTTACAAACCCCCGTACCTCTGGGGCGGATCTATCCTCCTCACCAACCCCCATACCTCTGGGGCGGATCTATCCTCCTCCAGTGCCATGATCACTGTCTAGTACCCATCGGCACCACCTTTCGGAACAGGGCTCAGATGTCTGGGGCGGACCGATCCTCCGCACAACGTTGGATACCTCTGGGGCGGATCTATCCCCCTCACAGCGTGATCACCTACGGGGATAGTCTCGGACAGAACCCAGCAAGGACACGCGATCATTCTCTAGTACCCATACCTTTGTGGCGGATGTATCCTCCTCACAACCCCCCGTACCTCTGGGGCAGAACTATCCTCCTCACAACCCCCCATACCTCTGGGGCGGATCTATCGTCCTCACAGCGCGATCACTTTCTAGTACCCATCGGCACCGCCTTTCGGGGCTTCCTTAGGGACCGATTCATTCTGCGTAGATTGACTGAACGGGATCCATCAGTGGTGATGGGCTGTGAGGAGCATAGATCCGGCCCAGAGGTTGATGGATAATTAAAAGGGGTCCGATGCATGACTGTAATAGTTCGATGAATATGGGGCGGATCTATCCTCCTCACAGACCCCCGTACCTCTGGGGCAGATCTATTCTCCTCACAAACCCCCATACCTCTGGGGCGGATCTATCCTCCTCAAAGCGCGATCACTTTCTAGTACCCATCGGCACCGCCTTTCGGGGCAGGGCTCGGATGTCTGGGGCAGATCGATCCTCCTCACAAACCTCCAAACCTCTGGGGTGGATCTATCCTCCTCACAGCGTGATCACCTACGGGGATAGGACCCAACAAGGACACGTGATCACTCTCTGGTACCCATGCCTCTGGGGCGGATCTGTCCTCCTCACAGACCCCCCTACCTCTGGGGCGGATCTATCCTCCTCACAACCCCCCATGCCTTTGAGGTGGATCTATCCTCTTCACAACGAGATAACTTTATAGTACCCATCGGCACTGCTATTCGGGGCTTCCTTAGGGACCGATTCATTCTGCGTAGATTGATTGAACGGGATCTATCAGAGGTGATGGGCTGTGAGGAGGATAGATACGGTCCAGAGGTCGATGGATAATTAGAAGGGGTTCGATGCATGACTGGAATAGTTCGATGAATATCTAGAAAGGTTCGATGCACAACCAGAGGGGTTCGATAGACAACGATAATAGTACGATGCACAACCAGAAGGATAATGGTTCGATGCACAACAAGAAGGACACATGCTAAGTGGCGGATCTATCCACCCCATAACTCTCGGGTTCTTTCAATCCTCATGATCAGTGGCGGATCTATCCGCCCCACAATTCTAGGGTTCATGACACATACTCAACCCCACATGCTTTTGTTAATGATCGGATTTATCCGCCTGACAACTTTTTCGATTTGCCTCAGACTTCTCAGAAAGAGGACACATGCTCCGTGGCAGATCTATCCGCCCCACAACTCAGCCACACTGACTTTTGCTCATTATCGGATCTATCCGCCCCACAACTCCCCAGATTTGCCTCAGACTTCTTAGAAAGAGAACACATCCTCAGTGGCGGATCTATCCGCCCCACAATTCTAGGGTTCCCACCAAGTGTCCACATACTGGGCCAATATTCTCAGGTTTCCAGGAAAGAGGTCACATGCTCAGGCCGAATATTCAGTGGAGGATCTATCCGCCTCACATATACCACGGATGTGTGTCAAACTTCCACCCGGTTTGTCTCAGAATTCTGAGAAAGAAGGCACACGCTCAGTGGAGGAGCTATCCGTCCCACAACGTCCACCACACATGGCGTTTGCTCATTATCGGATCTATCGCCTTGTCCTCCCCACATTGTCTGAGGATTCTTGGAATGATGTCAAATGCTCAGCCTATGAATCCCCCCGCGGTCACGTCAATCTCGGCCCGCGGTCGGGATCCCGACCGCGGAGGTCGGGTGCGGGCCAGGGCCGCGGTCGGAAAAACCCGACATTTTTAATTTCTAGGATAATAGGCCAAAAAAAAAACAAAAAATATGGGTCTGTAGGTGTTTTTGCGCTCTACAACTGTATAGTTTTAGTTTTATTTTTTGACTTCATTTTATATTTTAAAAAAAATAAAAAACAGAAATCCCTCGGGCAAAAGTTCTACACTTTATTCTTTTAGTAAGAAAAATAAAGAATGTTGTTTGGTTTTTTTATCTCAAATTTGGTAATGAATTTGATATGACCCCGAGACAAAGTTGTTCAGTTTAGTTTTTGGCATAACATATATTTTTTTCAGATTTTTTTGAATTTTTTATTATTATTATTATTTTTTTTCTTGACCGCGGACCGCGGTCATGACCGCGGGCGCGGGGCCGCGACCGCAGTCCGTGTTCGTGCCCGTGGTGACCGCGGCCGCGGGGGATTCATAGTGCTCAGGTTTATCAGAAAGAGCACAAATGCTTAGCGGACGATCTATCCGCCCCACAACATCCACTTCGCATGGCTATTTCTTATTATCGGATCTATCCCTGTCTCTTATACACATCTAGATGTGTATAAGAGACAGTGCCCGTGGTGACCGCGGCCGCGGGGGATTCATAGTGCTCAGGTTTATCAGAAAGAGCACAAATGCTTAGCGGACGATCTATCCGCCCCACAACATCCACTTCGCATGGCTATTTCTTATTATCGGATCTATCCGCTCCACAATTCCCCGATTTGTATCAGACTACTCAGAAATCCCGACATTGTCTCAGGTCTCTCGGAATGAAGCCAAATGCTCACTGTATGATCTATCCGCCCCGTGATTCCCCCAATTTGTCTCAAGCTTCTCAGAAAGAGGACACATGCTCAGCCGCGCATGGCTTATGCTCATTATCGGATTTATGCATCCTAAAACTCCCACGATACTGGACCAATATTCTCAAGTTTCCAGGAAAGAGGTCAAATGCTCAGGCCAAATACTCAGTGTAGGATCTATCCGCCCCAAATATCCCCCGAGCATCTAGAGCCTTCCCTCGGGCAGCCGCCATCTAAAGCCTACCCTCGGGCAGCCGCCATCTAAGCCTACCATTTGGCAGTAGCCGTCTACAGCGTACATCTCGGCAGCGCTACATATGCATGTGGGGAGGATGTATCCTCCCATGGGATATCGGGATACCTGTTTGGAACCAGCCATCTACATCCTGTCTTTCGGCACCCGCCATCTATAGCCTATTTCTTTCGGCAGCCGCCATCTAGAGCCTACCCTCGGGCAGCCGCCATCTAGAGCCTACCTTTTGGCAGCCGCCGTGCACAGCGTACATTTGGGCAGCCGCCAGCTAAGACCTACCTTTGGGCAGCCGCCATCTACACAACCTATACATGTGAAAAACGCTACACATGCATGTGGGGAGGATGTATCCTCCCATGGGATTTCAGGCTACCTGTCTGGAAAACTTGCGTTGTTGGCTTTGGTTGGCAATCTCGACTTTGCGTGTCTTTCTAGGTTCGCCGTCACTGTCTCACCAACTCGATATCGGTTCTCTGAAATTGTAACTCAATGGCAGGCAGAGAAACGCCACACTCTCTGCTCGACCTCTTCCCCACGTCGGTTCCTAGACTGCACAAGGTCAAGGACCATGCTCGTTCGTCTCTCTTTTGAACAACTCGTCCCTATATAGGTGTAAACGGTGTTGCTCTAGCTGAGCAACCGACTCTTTAGCACTTCGCAAGGGTTGTTGTCACATTAGTAGTGGTGTCTCGAGGTAAAGGCTCATAAATTATTGCTAATTTGATGCAGCGTCGGAGACGCTACATATGCATGTGGGGAGGATGTATCCTCCCATGGGATTTCGGGATACCTGTTTAGGACACCTGCGTTATTGGCTTTGGTTGGCAATCTCGACTTTGCGTGTCTTTCTAGATTGACCGTCACTATCTCACCATCCCGATATCGGTTCTCTGATACCGTGAACATAATGGCAGGCAGAAAAACCTGTCTTTCGACACCAGCCATCTACATCCTGTCTTTCAGCAGCCGCCATCTATAGCTTATTTCTTTCGGCAGCCGCCATCTAGAGACTACCCTCGGGCAGCCGCTATCTAAAGCCTACCTTTTGGTAGCCGTCGTCCACAACGTACATTTGGACAGCCGTCATCTAAGACCTACCTTTAGGCAGCCGCCATCTACGCAACCTATATATATGGAAAGCGCTACATATGCATGTGGGGAGGATGTATCCTCCCATGGGATTTCTGGCTCCTGTCTTCCAGCAGCCGCCATCTAAAGCCTATTTCTTTGGGCAGCCGCCATCTAGAGCCTACCTTTTGGCCGCCGCCGTCTACAGCGTACATTTAGGAAGCCGCCATCGAAGACCTACCTCTGGGCAACCGCCATCTACACAAACTATACATGTGAGAAACGCTACATACGCATGTGGGGAGGATGCATCCTCCCATGGGATTTCGGGCTTCCTGTCTGGAAAACCTGCGTTGTTGGCTTTGGTTGGCAATCTCGACTTTGCGTGTCTTTCTAGGTTCGCCGTCATTGTCTCACCAACCCGATATCAGTTCTCTGATACCGTGAACATAATGGCAGGCAGAAAAACCTGTCGTTTGGCAGCCGCCATCTACATCCGGCCTTTGGCAACCGCCATCTAGAGCCTATATCTTTGGGCAACCGCCATATAGAGCCTACCCTCGGGCAGCCGCCGTCTAGAGCCTTCCTTTTGGCAGCCGCCATCTTTAGGGTACATTTGGGCAGCCGCCATCTTAGACCTACCTTTGGGAAGCCGCCATCTAAGACCTACCTTTGGGCAGCCGCCATCTACACAACCTATACACGTGAAAAATGCTACACATGCATGTGGGGAGGATGTATCCTCCCATGGGATTTCGGGCTACCTGTCTGGAAAATCTGCGCTGTTGGCTTTGGCTGGCAATCTCGACTTTGGGTGTTTTTCTAGGTTCGCCGTCAGTGTCTCACCAACCTGATATCGGTTCTCTGATAGCATGAACACAATGGCAGGCAAAAAAACGTCACACTACTCTGCTCGACCTCTTCCCCACGTTGGTTCCTAAACAGGGCATCCAAAGCATTCCCAGGATAGACTGCACAATGTCAAGGACCATGCTCGTTCATCTCTCTTTTCAACAGTTCCCTATATAGGTGCAAACGGTGATGAGCTAGCTGAGCGACCGACTGTTTAGCACTTAGCGCGGGTGGTTCTCATCTTAGTCGTGGTGTCTCGAGGTAGAGGCTCATAAGTTATTGCTAATTTGATGCAGCATCGGAGGGGCTCTTGAAAGCCTTACCAGGATGTGGGTCGGATACATCCGACTCACAGTCGGTATCCCCCAATATGTACTTACGCTACCCCTTCTACTACAACCTCTTTATTTGAACATGTAGCCTCGGGACCAGACTATTACTACTCATGCCTGTGGGGAGGATGTATCCTCCTATGGGGTTTTGGACTACCCGTCTGTAAAACTTGCGTTGTGGGCGTCCGCTGGCAACGCCGACTTTGCCTGTCGTGCTGGGATAGTTTTTATATCAGTCGTGGTGTCTCCAGGTAGGGGCTCATAAACTGTTGCTAATTTGATATTGCGTCGCAGGGGGTTTTAAAAGTCGGACGGGGCTGTAGGCTGGATACATCCGACTCAGAGTCGGTGTAGTCCAATATGTACTTATGCCACCCCCTTCTACTAGAATCCCCTTACTTACAATCGTCAGACTGCATGTCCTTGCACCTCAGTCGGACGTATTAGACATTGAAGCGCTGTCAGCGTCTAAATCCTCCACCCTCATCGAGTTGTCCATCGGATTTGTTCGAGCTTATAAAATAACTCCCACAGTCAGCGTAACAAGGTTCGCCAGAATCCAACCTATGCATGTTGACATTGTCGTCTGCGTCAATGATTGTGAGCACTCCAACTCTCATTTATGCCTCTGTGCAAATTCTTAACTCCATAGCGGTTGTGTCCTTTGTACGAAAGGTGTTGCAGGATAATTTCTTTTCATGTACGTCTCTTCTAAATTCGTCACATACGTTGTGTGAGTGTGGGTCGAAATGTGGCTGTTCATTTAGCATGGGAAGAAGTCTGCCTTCGAGTGACTTATGTTGTCAGCTCGGAGCACTTGTTGCCACACCGGCGAGTTCGTCAAATAGCACTCCATCACCAATTTCAGAGACGTCTTCTTTGCGCAAGCGTAATAATGCTCGCCGACAAGATTGTAATTGGTTTCAAGATTATTCAGAGTCCGCTGCGCAGTCGTATACATGGAATGCTTCTTGGTCGATACGGAAGGTATGTAAGGACGGCGGTGTGCATGTAGGTATTAGAGTTCACTCCTCACATCCTGATAGCATCAGCGAAACGATTGTATGCAGTGCCAAGATGTCAAGCCGAGTCAGTGAGGACTATTTGGGTAGCCTTAGCTGTAGTGTCACGGAATATGTCAGTACAGGAGGAGGCTGTGAGAATGATCACTCATCCACTGAATTATTGTCTACAGCTGGGGCTGTTTCGCCGGAGAACCGCTTTGATGATAGAGCATCTATGAGTGGATCTCATGGTGTTCCTCATTCCCATAGGCATGTCAGTGGAGATGGTCACGAGGAGTCTCAGGAGATAGTGACATCCTACTGTCACTCTAAGGAGAGCAATACCTCACGTAGCGAGTCTCATGAGGAGAGAGAAATACGCTATATTCTGCCAGCACCGTTGCCCGAAGAGAAAAAACCATACAATATGGTCAACAGAGCCGCTACAAAACGTGTCGAGAACAAAAGAGTTTTGACTAAGCTTAGGTTGGAATCTCTTCAACGTGTGCGTGGTATGCTTTCTTGCAAGAGGTTTTGTTGTGCAAATCTCACTGCTTATGATGTTAGGCCAGTCAGGGAGGGTTTGTACGGCAAAACATTTGAAGACCGTAGGAAGTAGTGGTTGCAAACAATACACGACTTCACCGTAATAGAGGGTGATGTGGAGCGAACTCGACCCATTGTGTGTAGGCAAAAATTGTGTGTGCAAGCTTACTGTAATATACTGGGCATTTCACGGAATACGTTCTATATTTACAAACGAATGTATCACAATGATGTTGTGCATGCAGAGCACGGTCGTACGGAAAAATGTAGTCCTTCCAACAAAGTAGTCACGATGCTCGCATGCATGGAAAAATCCATTGACGATCATGCTGATGACATGCCAAATGAGACGGCTAGAAACGACAATGTTTGTAGACCACGCCGTAGGATACCCGCTGCTTTTACCAAGGGATCCATTTATGAGTCCATTCGATCTGACCTGAGGCCGCAGGACAGAAAGTCGTATCTGAGTCTACGTTTTACGCTATGTGGAGCAAACACTTTTGGCACGTTAGTCTGGCCCAGTCCAACACGTTCACGAAATGTGTTCTATGCAACTACTACAAGCAGTGCATAGCTAAGGTGAAGTATGAGTGAGACTGTGAGAAGTTTAAGATAAAGATGAAAGAGCATCAGGAACGGCAAGTGAACCACAGGCAAGATTACTGCCTAGCAAAGCTTGATTCAATTTTGCGTCCAACTGACCATCTCTGCCTCATAATTGATGGCATGGATCAAAAGAAAACCACCTTGCCTCACATAGGGCAGACCAACTACTCTAAGGATTTGCAACATGACATGATGATGAGGACTACTCTTACGGCAGTAATCACTCATGGCAGAGATCCTTTTATTTACGTTTATACGTATTTTCCATACTATAAGCACAATGTAAGCAACACATCTACATGCTTGATGAGGACTCTATGTGAAATTCAGGCCTCGGGGACACCACTTCCTCCTCGACTACGTATTCAAGCGGATAATTGTTGAAAATAAAACAAAAATCAGTTCATATGTGGTTTGGCAGCGCTTCTTGTGAAGTTTGGAGTATTTCAGGAGATTGAGATTGGGTTCACAATAGTTGGGCATACGCACACAGATGTTGACGCCACTTTCAGCGTTTTCTCCAAGAAGCTGAAAGACAATGATGCGTATACAATCGATGAACTTTTTGCATTGTTTGAACAATCTCACAAGAAGCCTCAAAAATGTATTTTCCTTAATAAAATTGCGGACTGGAAAAATATGGTAGCCCCATTTCTCGCAAGTGATATAACCGATATTTCCAAGCCGCATTTGCTTAAGTTTCATATGGTAGGCGATAATCCAGCAATGTCGTACAAAGAATATTGTGACGACACGGAATGGTTGCCCAAAGATGGTCCGCTTTACTGATTCAAAAAAGTTGATGATGGCAAGTACGTTGACCCATTGCAACCATTCGACCCTCTTCTTAGTCAACCAGAGGAGCTAGAATATTACAAGAATGGATGCGAAGGTGTGGATCGTTTTCTGCATTTATTCCGAGAGAAAAGGTCGACGTCGAGTACTTATCAGGATAAGGAGGTAGCTCATATAAAAAATGCATTTACTTATTGGGAGGGTGTTAAAGAACATGGAGCTTATATCATCGTAAACGGAGTGTCCAAAACACTAATGACATGCTTTTGGCCTTCTGCCTCAGAGAGGTAAGAGGAAGAAATTTTGCGGTCCGGTTCTGAAGAACCCGAACAAAAACAATTGTTCGTTTGACACAAAAAGGATCGACCGAAGACAAACTTTGACCCAATTTTGGATGTTGAGAAAGGCAGTGTCGTTATTTTGCAAACGCCAGACAAAGAAATCGCAAAGGGTATTCCGTTTTGGGTGGGTCAAGCGCTAACTCCAATTATCCTAGAAAATGACTCCGAGTATTACAACCAGGTAAAAGTTCAATATTGGATTCCTACGGGCAAATCACGTTCGCTTAAGGAACGTTGTGAGAATGCGTGGGAGAAAAAGTGAAAAAAATATATTGAGGATGAGGAGCAATGGCATAATATTGATGCGGTGACATTCGCATGGAAACGAGCATCGAGAGGAAGAGTTTCCACAAAACCATTCACCTCGGGTCTTGTAATTCCATATAAAGTCCGGGTTAATGCACTTGCTGCTCTGGTTGAAGAAGAAGGTGTTCATATAGCTGATGGTGTCAGCGCATAAATTTCTAAAGGAGTCGTGGATAGTGTTTCATCAAGGGCAGGATTAAGTGTATGAGGTGACTCTACGACGATCCAAAGGTCACCATGTCCAAGGTCGAAAATCAATCCGGAACTCTTTATGATATGAAGTACGTAATCGAGGGAGTATGATGTGAAGCACGTAATCGAGAAAACACATATCAATAAGAGATTATAGTTTAAACCTTAGCTAGTAATACGGTTAAAACTTCGATCAATAAATCACTTAAGTAAAATATTATTGTAACTTTTGTCATGAGCAGCTTGCAGACTTAAATCATTTTCAAGAAGATAGCGAAAAATGTGGTAGTCACTGAAATTGAAGTGCCTGAATGGCTGAGGATCATCACAAAGGGCGGAACGTTTCCATTTGAATATGAGAAAATATTCAAATGTCAAGCGGGAGAACTAAAAATGTTTGTCATCATGGTGAAGTTTACAGATCTTGACTGTTTCGACCTGCGAATATATGAGCGTCAAAGAGAAAACTGGATGTATGAAGATTTTACAGAAGTTTATCTACGAGTTCAAGATATGTTTTTGTCCATGAGACGAGCTATGCTCGATGATGGGAGAACCCTTAAAGGTTTTTCAGTTTCCGTTATGAAGTTTAAAGGTCTGCCTCAACCTCCACTCCCGAGTTGTATGGTAGATGGTTCAACGTGGGAACCGTTAGTGAACGCTCTGCAAATAGTTTTATTCTTATCATTTCGACTTTTTGACACTTTGAGTATTGAGTCTCAAAGTTTTAAAAGTTTTATGTTAGAATGTCATATTAGTTAAAATTTTGGTAGTTAAAGATGTTGAACTGTTTGGTAAGGTAAAAGTTTGTCTCGATTTTGGAAGGTATAGTTGAGTTTTCATACCTTAGTAAGTCTTAGACTAAGTTTTTTTTGATAGCACATTAAACACTGGTTTCATGTATTGAAAACTTTTGTTGTACCACCTTCTTATTAAAAACTTTTGAAGTGAGAATTGTTACTAGTTTTTAATGTTGTCAATTGCCTTGAGAATGATTATGTACCTTCTTGCTGATTCAGAAACTTTTTGAACTTATTGTAACTGTTGTAAATTCAGGATATGTGAACCACGTAACCCGGTCCTTGTCAATTATCTTGAGAATGATTGTGTACTCGTACAGTATCAGTTAGTGGCTCGTAATATGTTCATTGAATTTAAACCCAAAGCTTGCGAAAGTTTAAGTTTTTTTGCTTGTCATGAGTTCGTGTCATGAGTTTAACTTATCAATTGTCTTGAGGATACTTAATTAATAATTTACTTTAGTGAATCCCGATGTGTTCATTGAATTGAAATCTTGTATAATTGCATCAAACCTCAAAATAAATTCATTCCATTATAATAATTATAATATTTGCACGCAATCATGCAAATTTTTAATTCAAGACTCTACACTTGAAATTCCTTTTAAGATCAATGTACTACTCTTAATAACCGATTTGGTAACTTAAAGTAAGAGACCGTCATTGTAATCATGTTCCGAATGTATCCTCTGTATTATTAAATCGGATTTTATGAAGTTCAACATACTTAAGTTACTAATATGATCGTGTGTAAGACGTAATATCTTCTATATAATAATAATTATTATTTCATGAGCATACTAACTTAAAGTACTATGATCATCATGATGTATCCTCTGTATAATTACATCAGATTTCATGAACATATTACTATTAGCTTAAAGTTACTAGTATATCCAGTTACCGTAGTACTTACTAGTCGAATAGTATCATGTTTAGGATGTATCCTCTGTATAATTACATTGGATGTCATTAACATAGTTACTGTACTAAGTATCAGTCTAGGTTTGTAACTTAAACTTGCTAGTTTTAAACTAGGTGTTAACTTAAAATGTGACACTATTCAATCACTAGATTAATGCTGGCATCCGGCCTAGTAGACTGGGGCTTAGTATGTTCGAGGAATCCGATGTAATTTAATTTAATAATGTACAAAGGGTACATCCTAAAAATAATCCGATACGACCGAGGTGTTAAGCGTGTTCAATCACATGACTTACACAACTTGACCTCGGATGACTTGTATGAAATTTAATGCAACGATATCTTTCTACTTGTAGTGAGAGGGTTTGTGCTTATCAAAGTTATATTTTATGTGGTCGTTGAAAGTTATTTGAGGTTACATATTGTCTAAAAATGTACTATTTGAAAAAGGTGTACCGTCAAGATCAAAATACGAGGTGTTAAGCGTGTTCAAATGATACATCCTAAACATAATCCGATACGACCGAGGTGTTAAGCGTGTTCAATCACATGACTTACACAATTTGACCTCGGGTGACTTCTATGAAATTTAATGCAACGATATCTTTCTACTTGTCGTGAGAGGGTTTGTGCTCATCAAAGTTATATTTTATGTGGTCGTTGAAAGCTATTTGAGGTTACATATTGTCTAAAAATGTACTATTTGAAAAATAATGTACTATTTTAACGAATAACATGTTTGTTGCATGGGTGCTCTGCGAATGCGAGTTTATTTTTTTTTTGGGGGGGGGGGGCGGTGAGTGCGATGGGTATGTGTGGTTAGATGCCCTGTTTTCGTGGGGGCACGGTCGGTAGGGTTTTGTTTGTCGGCAATCGCGCAAGGTGTGTTTGCCGTGGGGCGTGGTGGGGTGCTGGACGATGGCACTTGCTCGGGCCACCTCCAAGGGTCCGTTTGTCTTCCGCAATGACGAACGAATTCCAAAGTGGACGACTGCAGATCAGGCGACAATCCTAGTCTGCGATGTGGGTGCACTGTCGGGGGCTGGACGCTCAGGGCATGCTGCACGACAGTCACGACATCTGTGTATTACCATCACCTGTCCATGTATGCCGAAGGAAATGGGGGGCCCGTGCTCACGCGTGTCGTCATCGCCCAACTCGCACCGACGTTTTATAGATAGAGCACCTCGCCAAGATCGCCCACAGTTGCGAGTTTAAACCTCCCCCTCCTGCGCCGCCGCCTGCACATCGCTGTTTCCACACGTAAACGCCCTCCACGTTTTCTCGCTTGCCATCATATATGTTTGCGTCGTGCGACAGTGTCGCCGCATCATTCATCGTCCCTCTGCACACACGCCTGCCATTGTCTGCCCGTCGCCAGCAAACCACCTTCCACTAATTTATGTGACATTGCCACGAGTATCATTCCATCGCCCGCAATCGATGAAGTCTGCACATCTGATGTGACAAGTCTTCAACGGCGACAACTCTGCATTCCAAGTGCTTCTACAACCACCCCTCTTACCTGTGTGCATAGTCGAGGCATCTGTGTACCGCCAGCATCGCAAATCTAGCTCCCGCATCCCACGTCACGTACGCAGGGCACCCCATTCAAGTTGCGCACTTCGCGTCGTTGTCGCTCTATGCTGTCGTGACATTGTCTTCACCATGTCGTCACGCGGTGGTAATCGGGGCGGGAGAAGGTTAACAACAGTCGTATTTTTCATCACCGCTTCAGGACACCCTTCACCACTTGAGGATGCAGCCTGCCTAAACAGGTGGTTTTCAGGGTCTTCGGACCTTTTACCACTTCAGGACCATTCAGGTCTGAAAATCCTGAAAGACCTGAATGGTCCTGAAGTGGTGAAAGCTCCGAAGACCCTGAAAACCACCTATTTAAGCAAACTGCATCCTCAAGTGGTGAAGGGTGGTTTTCATGGTCTTCGGACCTTTCACCACTTCAGGACCATTCAGGATTTTCAGCCTGCCAAAAACTCTTACTTGACCACTTCAGGACACCCGTCACCACTTCAGGATGCAGCCTGCCTAAACAGGTGGTTTTCAGGGTCTTCGGACCTTTCACCACTTAAGGACCATTCAGGATTTTCAGACTACCCAAAAATCTCGCTTCAAAATTTTCATTCTTGATTTTTTAGCTACCCGATAACCGCTTGTGATCGGGGCAAGAAGAGGGACACTTGCAATGCGGATACGCCTGTCGTCCTGAAGGAAGGATGACATCAGCCTAAGAATAAGAAAGCTCTTGCGGGGGGCCCTTCGAGGGGCAGTGCCTTGAGGGACGAAGAATAGGTGAGGGATTTCGAGGGCGCCAACGATGACGAGGACTTCATGTCCGAAACAAAAGTGGAAGTCGTCAGACAAGCGTCTGTGGCGGTGCCAATAAATGAGTCATGAACGCATAGTGCTCCCAAACCCCGTGGCGGGAAGGGGGTTCGCAAGGCTGATGTCATCATTGATGTCGATGCGGGTCAGGCGGCAAGGGAGGTCCAAAGTGAAGGCAGCTACGCAAATGGCGCGGGTAGGGGGGACCGTTGCGAGGACACGTGTGACTGTGGCGCTTGACGGGCAAGATTCTGCACGGGTGCAATCAACCCCGGGCCCCAGCCACACCACGTGTCCAAATAGTTCCGGAGGCGGGAGGGCCGCAAAGGTGGTTACTGTGGTTGTGCAAGCAAGCGCTCAGGGTGCACAACGACAAGACGTGGTGGATGCACAAGGCGGTGCCATGGCGGACTTGTCTAGACTGACAGCGGTTGCAGCAGCAGTGGAGATACGTGGGGAAGGCGATGACAACGAGCCTTTGGTGAACAGGCACGGGGGGGGGGAATGCACGAGATGGGATCAAAGCTGCGATGAAGCTATGGGTGAATGACATGAGGTTCTAGAACGAGACGGTGGACAATGGACTCTTCAAGCTCATCCAAGAAGCGCGACTTTATTTGCTGGCCGTCGCCAGGGGATTCACCACTCCCGAGATCCATCGAAGTATAGCCCTCCCTCACTCAAGCATCCCCCAACACAAAATCGACGACGACTCGCAGCTAAAGGCGGCAAAAGATAGGGCCATTAAAGTGCAGAGCATCGCCTTGCGCATCATCCACAGATGGATCTTCAAGTCCGCAAGTTGCTCACGGGGCTACCACTCTGCATACGGGTACGTGCTCAACCATGAGGCGACGGACATCGCCCGCGTCATGTGGCTTGGAGAGGACTGGTGCACATGTGTCAGCCCCTCTATCTACCACATCACACTCGAGATGGACATGAAGCTTCTTGTTTGGTTCGTCGTCGCACACATCGAGGGCAAACACGAGGATGACGAGTTGGCATGCTACCAAGAGGCTACCGTGCAGCGCCTGGTGAAAACCTTCACTAGCGCCGTCAGTCTGGTGGAAGGGGTCGACAGGGGATGCATCTCGTATGTGACGCTTAGGCTATGTATCCCCAGCGGCCGCGGTCACCACGGGCATGACTGCGGCCCGCGGTCATGACCACTGCGGGCGCGGTCGAAATCGGCGCATTGTGGCTAAGGGGAGGGGGGTCCTGCCGATCGGGGTCGCGACTCCGACAGCGCGACC
>BFEA01000698.1:201798-215081 GCA_003427395.1 Chara braunii | reverse complement strand
GGGACCTGAAAGATAGCTTCTATACATTCACTTGTATACATTCATTCATGATGAGGGTGCCTTGTGTTTCGGAGAAGACCGTGGGGATGCTTTATAGTTCAACTGCCCTCCATGCCATCGATGGACCAGGACCAGGATCATGGACCAGGACCAGGATCCGGACTAGGATGATAGACCTGCCCTGCTGAACTCTTTTAAGACCATACTCACTGGAGGACTTTTTCAACTTATCTGTCAACGTGATTGCGGTCAGGTGCATCCAAACCTGACCACCAAAGCAGTCCTTTACATCCTGGAAAGTCCTAAGCTTGTGTGTGAGTTTGGCCTAACCAATCTTCCAGCATCAAGATCATGACCAGGACGAGGATCGTGGACCAGGACCAGGACATGGATCGTGGACCAAGACCAGGATCGAGAACCAGGACCAGAATTAGGACCAAGACCAGTCTTCCAGCGTCAAGATTGTGACCAGGACGAGGATGGTGGACCAAGACCAGGACAAGGATCGTGGACCTGAACCAAGATCGTGGACCACGACCAGATATAGGACCAGGACCAAAACCAGGACCACGACGAGGACCAGGACCAGGACCAGGACCAAGATCGTCGACCAGGACTTGAATCAGGACCACGATAATCGACCTGCGGTCCTGTTCTAAGTCATCAGGGGCAGCATTGCGATCGGATTTAGTCAGAATTACGTTTTCTAACCGTTGTTGTAAAGGACAACGAAAAAAATGATTTTTTAAAGGACAACAAAAAAAATGATTTAAAAAAATGCCTTCGCACTCCTTAAAGAAGAAGAGCATTGAGTCGCGATCTCCACAAGTAGCAGGATCGGTACATCCAGTCGCGATCTCAACAAGAAGCTGGCTCGGTATGCATTCGAGCAACAGGGCCAAAAACACTCGAGGGGCTCGATCATCTCCTCTCCTATTTTTTTTTATTTTTTATTTTTGTCCTTTTTTGAAATTCAGCTTCGTAACGGGCACCTTGCTGCTCTCCGAGTCCTACTCTGGTATTCTCACCCGCGGTAAGGTCTCCCTCACTTGCACACGGATTGAGAGATGTTCTTTTATTTTATTTTTTCCAAAGAAAAAAAAACAAATGTGTCGGGAAGACTGCTGTTCAGGCGAAGATGAGATACAAAAAAAAAATAAAAAAAAATGATGAGATGCATCGACTAAGAGAGAATCATCTCCCGAAAAAAAAGAAGAAAAAAAGATCGTCGACCAGTATTATATTACATTGTGGCCCCTCGTGCCCCTCGTGCCCCTCCTTCCACCCCCTCGCCCATTCTCCCCCCCCTCTCCCCCAACTCTMCCCCCCCGCTTTCCCCCTTCCGTTGTTTCCCCCTTTCCGTCCGCACCCCCTTCGCCCTCTTCCCCTTTCCACCCCCTCCCCCTCTTCTCCCCCTCCCACCCCTTCTGAGTCGCTGGATTAAAGAGAAGATCAAGGGGTTGCCATGCCTTTCAATGCAGAGGGGAAGGGAGGGGGGGGAAGGTAGGGGGAAAAACTATTCAATGACTCTCAGACAGAATCTACGCTGAGAAATATCTGGTTCTGTTTTAAAATTAATAAGAAAAAGGCAAAAACGCGGATGCTTTGCCTTACTCGTTCGAGCGGGGCAGGACCTACCCTTCTTTAGCCTAATACAAAGAACGGTAATCATAGCTGTGTATTTGGGGTATATTTCAGTTTAAACACACTAGTAATGACGATAACGTATTTGGGTGGAGAAGGGCAGCTCGATAGACCATGGTCATGTGGAAATCGCTATCTTGGCGGGACTTGAGCTCATCATCATTTGTGTGTAAATCAGATTTAATCTATTGATTCGTAAACGGGTAGTGATGAGTTGGAAGCCTGGTCCGAATACATTCATCCTAACAAAAATAATAATAATAAAGAGAATTGATATACGATATTCTTCATACAGCTTTGGATACTCTGCCCAATTTTTTTTTTTTTGGCTTCTGCTTGAATTTATAGACTTCGCACTTTCGTGTTTTCCCAGGTAAAAAAACAAAAAAAATTGGTTATTCGAAGTTTTTTTTTTTTTTTTTTTTTTTTTTTTTTTTTTTTTTTAAGCCCCCCTTTTCCCCCCCCCAAAAAAAAAAAAAGAAAAAAAAAAAAAAGAAAGAAAAAAAAAAAAAAAAAAAGAAAAAGAAAGAAAAAAAAAAAGAGAGAGAGAGAGAGAGAGAGAGAGAGAGAGAGAGAGAGAGAGAGAGAGAGAGAGAGAGAGAGAGAGAGAGAGATCTTGCTCTCTCTATTTTTATTTTTTCCTCCTCCCCATTGTCTACTCCCTCTCCTTGTGTAATACTACCATCTTTCCCTGAATATAACGCATATGCGTTGTAAACGAATACAACACACAAACGAATACAACTCATATTGTGCGTTGTATTCGTTTACAACGCATATGCGTTATGTTCGAGTGAATGATACCAGCTTTGCATGCACAAGGGGGTCGGGTCCAAGTGGAGTAGGCTCAGTTATGGACCACGGCTGGGGGCCGTAGAGCCTTGGCAAAAAGGTAAAACTAAAGTAGTGACGTACCTTTCCATGTTCCGGTTTAAGTTTCATTCCTTTCCCCTACTTTACCCTTGCCCCACTCCTCAACAAATACGCAAAATATGAATGAATCTTCCGCTAGAACATGGACAAATACAACCCCTTTCTTTTTTGTCTTGGTGACCACGGTAGTACAGCGAGAACTTGGTGAGTGGCTTTCTTATTATTCCATTTTCTTGGTCGCGCCACTTTCTTGGTTGCGCCACATTCTCGGCTGTCAAAACTTTGGAAGCCCCACCTTCTTGGTTGTGAGAAGCGCCTCCACACATGGAGGGAGGGAGAGAGAGAGAGATTGAGAGAGAGAGAGAGAAAGAGAGAGAGAGAGAGAGAGAGAGAGACTGGGGGGGCGGAGAGAGAGAGAGAGAGAGAGAGAGAGAGAGAGAGAGAGAGAGAGAGAGAGAGAGAGAGAGAGATTGATTGATTGATTGGTTGGGGGGGTTCCCCCCACGCCTCGTGCGACCCCCCCTCCATATGTGTGTGTGTGAATGTGTGTGTGTGTGTGCGTGCGTGTGTGCGTGTATGCGTGTACGTGTGTGTGTGTGTGTGTGTGTCTGTTGAGTGTGCATGTGTGTTGTGTCTGTGTGTGTGTCTATGTGTCTATATATGTATGCGTGTGTGTGTGTGTGTGTGTGTGCGTGTGTGTGCATGTGCGTGTGTGTGTGCGTGTGTTTACTTGTATGCGTGTGCGTGTCTGTGTGCGTGTGTGTGTGCGTGTGTGTGTGTATGTGTGTGTATGTGCGTCTGTGTGTGAGTGTGTGTGTGAGGGTGTCTGTGTGTCTTTTTTTCTTGGTTTTTAGGTTTTTAATTTTATAAAAATACATCTTAAGTTTAGAAAAAAAAATTAAAAAATGGGGTTGTAGATCTCCAAAAGGTCTACAACCTAGGCTACCAGAGTGGCCCGGGGTCACTTGCCCGCCTATGCCAAAAAAAAAATTAAAAATTAAAATAAAAAAAATATTTTTACATTTTAGTTTTTATTCTGAATTTGGTGACGAATTTAGATGTCACCCTGAGGCAAAACGTGTTCACTTTATTTTTTTGCATAACATAGGTTATTTTCGTATTTTTTTTATTTGCTTTTATTTATTTTTTTGTTGGGACCTCCCTAGTCCTTGCACGGGCTGGCCACATGGTACCCGAGTGGCCTGGCAGGTAGCCTAGTCTACAAATATTTTTTATTTATTTTTTTCCTTAGTTTTTGCATGCAAAAAAATGAAAAGAAAGGAAAACCCACCAAATTTTTTTTTATGTTTTTGTTTTTTTTTTTAATTTTTTAAATAAAAATAAAACTTAATAAAATAAAATAAAATATATGGGCTTGTAAATCTCGAAAAGATCTACTACACTTTTTTTTTTTTTTTCTCTCGGGAAAAAGATTTTTTTAGGTTGAGGTGAACCATCATAAACAGATCGTTCAACATCGTTTTCCTATGGTTTAAATGCACGTTGAAAGATTTAATTTGGGAACTGCGTTAAATCCACTTTCGGATACGCTGCATGCAGGAAAACTCATAGATACCTCAGCAAAGATGAAACCTGCAAAATGCGTTAGAATTCTGGAAGATAAAAATAAAAAAGTATCATACACCCCCATCGAAAAGATAACCAAACATGGAGGGGTGCAAAAATCCACGTAGAGCAAAAAGCTTGCTCGTTACGGCCCGCTATTGTCGAGGCTACCTAAGTCCTCTTCCCTTTCCCGTTGTGGATGACTGCACCTTTGCACTACTTTCTTTCCTTGAATCCAGACTATCACCACTTGCCACCACACTATCCTCGTATGTCCCTGTGACGCATGAGCTTACATAACGAGGCAATTTTTTATAAACAGTTCAAGATTTCTATCTTTAAATCGGTTGTATACCACGCTTTGGAGTTCGTCCTTTTGAATTCGGATATAATTCTGCAGGCTTCGTCTTTGGTGGGATATCGATGGGTTGCTTTGCGTCGGATAATTTGATGACCTTTCATTCTTTCTGTGCAATTTTAAAAATGTTATTGTATTTCGTGAGAGTTTTCATTTATGAGGTGATGAAGATAAAAATTGACGTAGAATTTTTGCCCACCTTCACGAGTGAGCTTGAAATTTATTTTCAGACTTTTCTTTTTCAAATTAGGCGAAACTTTCGCTGGCATTTTGTGTAGTTATTTTTGTGACTTCACATTTTACTCGTGCACCTTTGTATACAATTTTTTATCGTGGTCTCCTTGCTCCTAGCTCATCTCTTCCACAAAAAAACGTCATTGTTTTCTTCTCCCTTACTTTACACCTTTCTTTCCTTCTTGATCTCATTGAATCTTTGTTTTGCTTTACATCATGTCTCGTACCCTCTTTCATGGCTTCACATACACATTCAAGAGAATCTTGCCAATCTCAAGTGACCGTCAAAACATGACTGTAGCATGTAGAGTGGTTGTGATTCGGTCACTCTGCAATTCGATTGGCTTCGAGGACTCTCGTAAGATCGATATGGCCTTCTTAGTGTACTCCCCCATTCCCCCTTACTCTTCTTCTTCGATTTATCCCTTCTTTGTTTCCTTGGCAATGATAAATCTCGCAAGTGCGACTTCCTTGCTTTTTCGCATATTATCTACTGACTCAGTTGGAGTAGTGGTTACATAGTTGCGAAGGAATGCAAGATTAGGGCAAACCAGCACAGGAATTGGGTTGACGGGATGATGATTGGTGCTAGGTGTGTTGAGCACGTGGCAGTGGGGATCGTCGGTACTTGGCGAGCGTAAGAGATAGTGGTTGGTTGATCGGTCGGTGCACCACAAGTATAAGAGTCGAATGGTCCGCTTCTTTTTCCCCTTCTTCTTCTTCTTCTTCTTCTTCTTCTTCTTCTTCGTTTTTTTTTTTTTCTTCTTCTTTTTCTTCTATTTCTTCTTCTTCTTTGTGGATTTATTTTGAATGAGAGTGATGAAGACGCAACATTTTTTTCATCTTTCACTTTGTCTTGATTGTCTTTTTCTATTTATAAGTCTCACGGCACGAGTCATTGAATAACTGCAAACGTGTTTTTGCCTCTTTCTCGTTTTACGAACCGGATGTGTGTTGCCTATTACACCCTTTCGCTTACAAGACAAAAGCGCATGACGGTCGTGTTTTTGTAAGCACATGGGTACTCAGTATGCTCGATCTTTTAAGCGGTATGCATGTTGTTATTTTCGTGATCTTCTTATCTTTGTATTGAATGAAATATGTTTTTCTTCTATGTGATGATCTTGAAAAAAATGCATGCGTTTTCCCTGGAATCGACTCTCCCCGTCTTTGGTGTGCATATGGCGGATGAAGCACTCGTTATACTCTCCCGCTTGCAAGAAAACGTGTAACTAGTGATTGTTGTCAGTCCTCGTCTGATTTGAGTATGACAACCACTTTCATGTGAGGAAGATTAGTGGGTATGATGGCACCATTGTACTCTTTCACTTGCACAAAAAAATATACTGAACAATTTTTCTAAACCTTACAAAAATGTACCTGACACTCTTCCACTTGCACGAGTAGGAAAAGTTTTGTTTGTTTCGTAAACAGTGGATTCGAGTGATGTGTATTGTTTTCTCCCTGCGCAAATGGCGAACAATCTTTCTTAGACAATATTGTCTAGTGCGCACCAAGTGGCTATTTTGAAACTGCAAGGATTGTGACATCTCAACCAGTGTGTGGAGTTCCCATATAACAAGGAAAGGACACACTCGTGCGAGTGGGGTGTGTACGAACTTGTAGAGCGGATCGAACGACTGTATTAGTTCCCTTCTGAGACGTAGTGTTTCCGTTTTGTTAACTCTAGGTTTGTGATTATTCACATTATTTGGCCTCCCTTCTCAATTCTACTGGTTTCTCCAACAATTTGATTGTCATTCCTTGGAGTTTTATAAGCTTCGCTATCGGAACATTATGAGTCTTATCACACTCGCGGACTGACTTAAAGAGAGGTCACCGGGCCGTCAACATAAGGTTTGCCAAGTAGCATCTCAATGGACATTGAAGGAGGGGGCGGTGACATTCCCGAATGTATCATTTACGTTTGTGTAACAACCTCACGGAGGTTGCAGCCCTAGGGTTGCAATACTATAGGCTTTAACGTCCACATCAAGGTGTCGCATTTTCGGCGGTGGACAACTAGCTAACAAGTGGGTTCTTACGGGGTAAGAATTGTTGGGGGACCAGTCGTTGTCCATTTGAGGGCGGATCGGCGACTACCTCTTGTACAACCAGCACTTTGTAGCAAAACCGAAGGACCGGTCCTTCGTACAATGTGGTCCATTAAAGGAATATCGGAGGGTTAAGTCCTACAATTTGCAAGAGGCAACTTTGAATAATTTTTGTTCTTATAGAAATTTGTAGAAAAATCTGAAATTTTGAGAATCTGATGATTAGGTTGTAATATTTCCAAGAAAAATGCCATAAATTTTCAAAAATCATTCGGACCACGAAATAATCACCGTGGCAATTCAACACATTTTTCACTTTTGCCACTCAACCATGTGTGGACAACAAAAAAAATAATATAACTTCATCCAAGGTTGTCAGGCCGAACGTACGAAGACCCCTAAGCTGACCCCCGAACGTTCGGGCGTTCGGGTCCCCATACGGAGCCCGAACCTGAAGTGGTTCGGACCCCGCAAAAAACTATTTTGGCACTCAGATATTATTATTTTTTTCTGAATTGTTTTTTTTGAGTTGTTTGTGATGTAAGGTATCTCCCTCTTAATTTTGAAGCCATTCTGTTCAGCCAAAACAAAATGAAAAATCGACAAAGATTGTGGTGTCGAAACTTGCTTGCCCACTCGCTAATTTGTTTTTTTTCCCTTTTCCCTTTTTGTTTTTCCTTCATTCCGGGGCATGAAAAAAAATATTATTTTTTTAAACTTTAGTAGTAGATTCTCTATTATGTAAGATACACATATATAAATTTTCATGTCATTTACCACAGCCAAAAAAAATGAAAAATCGCCAAAGATGGCGGTGTCAAAAACGTGCTCGACGACTTAATAATTTCATTCTTGTTTTTTTTTTTTTAATTTTTGTTATTATTGTTTATATTTAGTATTTGATTTTTATATCAAATTTGGTAAAGACTTTGGACGTAACGTTGAGGCAAATGTTGTTTAGTTTATGTTTTTGCATAACAGTTTTGTTTTATAGATTTTTTGAAAATCTTTTTTTTTTTTTTTTTTTTTTTTTTTTTTTTTTTTGGGCCGAACGGCGGAACACGTCAAGAGGGGTTGCCGAACGTTCGGGCGTTCGGGTTCGGGCGTTCGGGTTCGGGCGTTCGGCCCGTCCAGAATGCCGGCAACCCCGACTTCAGCGATTTTCACGTTCAAAAGAATGCATGACAAAATACAAAAATTAGAGTGTTTGAATTTTTTTTTGTGACCTTTCAAGAAAATATATTAAATAAATAAAAATCAATCTCGAAAATGAGTCGAAAATGGTCACGACTGCAATTTTATCAATATTCCAGTTTTGCTATTCAGCCTCTCTCTCTCTCTCTCTCTCTCTCTCTCTCTCTCTCTTTCTCTCTATCTATCTATCTATCTATCTATCTATCTATTTATCTATCTATCTATCTATCTATCTATCTATCTATCGATCTCTCGATCTCTCGATCTCTTGAGAGCACTTCACCCCATTGCTTTGGCTTATTGGGTCAGGCTCACAATTCGTACCCCTAAGGTGGAGGTATGGTGGGTTCAAGCATCCGTGTTTGTGGCGCAAACGTTGAATCGAAAGGAAACACATTATCCTTCCCGCGTCCACTTTTTTTTGTTGTGGTCATCTGATTGTAATTGGATTCAAACTTGGGTCTATATTTTAACAGTTCGTGGGTGTACCAATTGAGCTAGGCCCGTTGGTCGTTCCACATTCTTAGTCCTCTCCATGAAGGAAAACCGCACAGGGCATGAGGTTAGAGCGTCATGTCTCTACAATCACTGCTCTTTACACAACTCTTTTATGGGAAACACGCTGAGCAGGGTTCTTCGATTTCGCTTGTTGGACGAGTTTGAAACTTTATGACACCAATTCCCCGTATGATTCCACTTTTATGTATGTTTGGTCAACAATTACAAAGCAATAAGGTATTTTCTAGGGATAAGTGCACACCACTGTTGCTCAAACTCCTCACGCCACGCTCAACAACTCTCGCGCTCAACAACTCTATGACACACTTTTCTCAAGTTGAATGCCTCTCGGCATAACCAACAAACTCTGCAAAAATTTGGTAAGACCATAAACAACTCAATGGTTCTTGAGTGTTACTGCGCCGCCTTCCACTTCATCCTGATTGTCTCGATTAACCATTTTGCTTTGACAATTCAGGTCAGACCATTTTGGTTATTTCTTTTCAGACGGTGGAAATTAACCGTTAGGCCGGGACACACTCATTTCATCAAATCGAACCACTTGTGCCACTTCATGGGGGTTGGCATGCATTTTGCTTGCATAACCTCTTTCTCTTTTATTTTTATTTTTTTCACAAAAAGGTTTGAGCTCGTTATATTGCAAAAGAGGGGGGCAGCCAAGAATTCCTCCAACAATAACAACCCCCCAAAAGAGGTTGGGACCATGACCCAGTTTAGAGGCCGACGACCTTGAGATATCATCATTGAGCTGACCGGTCCCAAACATTTCAGAAATATTTGGTTTTACTCATCGAGTTCCATCATCTGGATTCGAACTCGGGGTTTGTATTTCAATAGTTCATGGGTATACCCACTGAGCTAGGCTCTTGGGTCCATTACCCAGCTGGCGCAGGCGTTGGGAGAATAGTCCAGTACAAAATTAGCCAAAACCAGACCACTATATAGTGCAGCCCGTCATTTGTTTGTTGATGTGGTTAGGGAAGGGTAAGGTAGTGACTAGTATGACTTTTTTTTTTTCTCTTTGCGCTTGCATGATCTGATTGCTCCATTCTACTGGTGGGGAGCTCCACCTGCAGGAAAACGGGTTCAGTCCCAAATGTACAATTAAGGAGAAGTAAGACAAAAGTAAGGTCGGTCTAGGGTGCCAGCATTGACTACCCTGGCAAAGCTGGAACTTCAAGGTTTACTGAGCAGCTGATCATCATACGATTAAGTCCTGTTGCACCAATGTTGTATTATCGTTGATGCCGCTAGAGTGGTGCCCGAGCTCCGGAGAGGCACCGGAGGCCGGGCTGCTCTGCAGCTTGTCCTCAGGGCGATGTTGCTCAGGGCATAGGGGGATGAGATGTGTGAAAATTGTAGGAAAAAGGCTTGGAAATCAAAACCAGAGCACAGAAAAGCGCGACCTTCACATCATCAAGGGGGCCGAGGCAGACAACACAGGGTAACCATCAACTAACTATTAGTCCGTCATTTTCTTAACCAGCGCGAGCGGGTGTGGGGGGAAGGGCTCCGGGAAGGCGGGTTCTATAGTCGTTTGGTCAATTAAAATAAGGCGGTAATCCCTGCGCTCCGCCAGCTCCTGTGGTTGCACGTTGTCCGTGTCCCTACCCCACTCCACTTTCGTTTTTCATCCTCCCCTATCCCCTCCTAACCATTCTTTACAAAAGGAAGACAGTGCTTGCCTAAAATCCTTATTTGTCCGAAAGAGGTGTAGTTGGGGTTTCAGCCCCTACCATCTTCTCCTAATTTCCATTTTGTTGTTGGATCTGTTCGGTTACTACTGGCCCTTTTACCTGCACGGAGGTTGCACCCCTTCCGTAACCAGGAGGCACCTTTGCCACCAAGGTCCCCATAATACTGCGTTCAAGCCCAATTTAAACATATTTTCCACAAAATCAGCTGCCTCTTGGACCTGCGGCCAAAACCCTATGAGAATGGCTTGCCATAACCATGACCATGGTGGGTCATGGATCATCTTTCTTTATATCATGCCCCACCAGCACCACGTAAGTTGCACTATGGGACATTCCATGAACACGTGCCCGATGGTTTCTGCCCTCTTCTTTGCAAGGAAGGCCTGCAAGCATCATGGCCACTAGGGTAGGGTCTACCCTTTCTACTCCACGTTTGTGTGGTCAATCAACCTGTTTATTGTTGGGAGGTAGCGGTGCGCAATCTGTCATTGCAATGAGGTGACGCTTGCCGCTTTTGCTTTGCGTTTTTGAAACCCAGGGATTGGTGTGAGGAGGGAGCGGTCCACATTGAGGTGTTTTGCCCATCTGTCGTTAATCACATCACTCAACAGTCTTTTGAGCCTGAGCATTTTATAGGTCAACTTGACCAACAGTTTATGGAGGCTGATTTGCTTGGTTGGGCTTGTCTTTCGCCCATGTCGCAGGTTTCCACTTTCATTCCTCTGGGTGAAGGGGCAACTCATGTATCCCAATGCTCGGTTGGAAGGCCCAGGCTTCCTCTCCCTTGCCCTAGAGATGGACCCAGTAAACCTTTGAGTAAGTCGTATCCATCCAAATGAAAAGGGTCCCGATTGACATGCAGGGACCCTTATCTGTTGTCAGTGAGTGCATACCATTTTATCAAGGCGTCCTAGGTCCTTGTCATGTGTACTCTCCCTGGGTGTTGAGGGTCGCCTCTAATCCCGAACTAGTCCCCTTTCCTCAGCGTGGGGCTCTTTCTCAACTTCCTATACCATGAGAGTGGTATCATCTCTATGAGTTTGTCTAAATTTCGCGCGGCTTAGTGACAAATTTTAGTGTGGGATGTAGATCATCTGTTGTCTTCCAATCCTTCCGCTCCCTGCTCCGTATATCTCCTATTCCAATCACACCATGTTTCACACATCCTTTCCATGATGTGGGATGTAGATCATCTGTTGTCCCTGCATGTTCGCGAGCCAGCGATTCCCGAAGAAGGGTTGTTGAATAACGCTCTCCCACCGGTCAGGGTTCTCCCTTTCTGGGGGGGGGGGGTCACCGCTAGCTCCTCAGTAGCAAGGGTTAAAATTGGTCCAGATCCCTATAGGGTCTCCCACCCTTGTCCGACCATTTTCGTTGAATCGTCCAGTAGCAGTCTGTTTTTCAACCACGTCAGGGGGTGCACATCACGAGGGGTTGGGGGGGGCAGGCGTGCCAGGTGTTCTAAGGCCAATGGTTGTCAGGGACAGTGTGTACCGAAGATCAGTTTTCTGATGAAGGCGAAGGGTTTGGTTTTGTGTTGCTTGGTCTATTATTCATAGACCTCTTGCGCCCTTACGTTGGATGACCGACTCCCAGCCTCCCAGGCCACCTTGCTGATAACATTTTGTAGATCACTATCTCCCCCCGTAAAAATGTTGCCACCTTGACCTTTAAAGCACAACCTGCCTGTTTGCTTAAAGGTCAGACCATGGACTTGTACCATAGCAATGCAAACATCACATTATTGATTACCATCGCCCTGCCGAAGAGGGACGTGGACTTTTTTCCCTAGTTGACAAGTTTGGTCAGGGCTGGAGCGATGATCCATTCGTCATTTGTTGGCGGACAACCTGCCACAGCTATCGAGACTCCCTGGATTCTAAGCAGGGTCTCCAGGGGAAACCATGAGATGTGGGGGCCCTCTAGGGGTCGCCCACCTTGATAGTGGACCCACCATCCCCGCGTCTTGTTTCCCCAGTTGACGGACATGACAGAGACTTGGGAGGATTGTTCCATCAAGAGTTGGATCTCCTCCATGTTCTTGGTCGTGGCATCCACTATGATCGTGAGGTCGTATGAGAACAAGGACCATACTGAGACCGCCTCTTCCGGGATATGGTATATTTTGATTTTAGAGATGTCCTTGTTGGCGCGAAGGTTTGCCGACAGGACTTCCATAATGACTAAGAAAAGGAAGGAGACTATAGGGTCTCCTTGATGCATCAAGTGTTCTAACTATATGGGGGGGTTAACTATATGGGGGGGTCAATGAGCCATTGATTTGAACGGTTGTGGTGGCATTTCGGTGGAGGATGAGTACCCATCGCTTGAACATTGGCCCAAAATTAATTTTCTGACGGCAACTATAAAATAAAAAACAATCCACGTGATCGTACACCTTCTCGAAGTCTATGAGCACCAGTGCACCATCTTGGCGCGAGTGTTTCGCCAGTTGGAATACATCGTGTACCAATAATATATTTTCATGGATGTTCGTATTTGTATGAAGCCCATCTTCGCGGGATGTATAATATCCTCAATGGCCGTGATCATTCTGTTGGTCAGCGCTTTGGCCAGCAGTTCGTATTTCACCTTGAGAAATGGGCCTGCAATTACGTATGTTCATTTTATCGCCCTTTTTGTAGAGTAAGGTAAGCACCCCCTTACCTACCATATCGCCCATCATGTTGTCCGCGGAGTCTCATACGTTGGAGTTAGAGTCTAGTCGATCTTGACTCAGCGGATCCCACATTGTTTCCCAGAATTCTTAAGGGGAACTGTCTATTCCGGGCGTCTTTCCTCCTTCATTTGCAGAGGAGGGCCGTCCAGATCTCTTGTTAGGTGAGCGGGGGCTCAAGTCGACCTCTTTGAGTGTGGGAGAGGACCATGTCCATTGGTGCCAAAAAGTTGTCTATCATCCGGTGACGGGCCTCCTCTGTTGTGGGCGTCGGGCGGTATGTGGGATGCGAACAAGTCTTTGTAAAAATCAAGGGCTATTTTAACGCACCTTGCAGTTGTCAGGGTGGGCGACTATATTGCGTTTGTGTTTTGTCATGTTCACTATACACAACTCTCAGGTGCAGCTCCCCACCAATAGATTGGAGTCATCTTCTATCAAAAAAAAAAAAAAAAAAACAAAGAGAG
>BFEA01000698.1:182408-193673 GCA_003427395.1 Chara braunii | reverse complement strand
AGAGAGAGAGAGAGAGAGAGAGAGAGAGAGAGAGAGAGAGAGAGAGAGAGAGAGAGAGAGGGGTATTGAAAGAGTGGTTTGGCAATGTTGATGCAGGACACGGCGTGGAGAAGAGTGATCATTTCTGACGCCGACTGGCGTGTAGACAAGTGAAGCGACCGTGGCTCGAGGTGGCGAATGTTCAGGGATGGTTCGTTCTCATCTTATCCGATTTCGGATATAATCATTGAAAAAAACGTTATCCTAAAGATAATATCCGGCGGGCATGACGAGTGTTCGATTCCCCAAAAGTGATGCAGACTGAAAGTTGTACCCTTATCGAAGCTCGGACCTATCAATGGAGAGGGGGTGGTGTTCTACCTATAAAACCTATGCGGCGGAGGAAGATTTTGAACACTGGACCTCTCAAAGGGAAGCGCTTTCATCAAATGATCCGACGGCCGTCTTCACTGGAGCAGAAAACGCCCTGCTGGTATCGCTTGTACCTAGACTGAAATTGACCAAAATACAGACAGAAATACAGCTATAATGACCGGGCGTTCTATTCGGGCGAAGACGGTACGTTGGGTGGGGGAACTGAAAGGCCTGATATGGCATCTTGAATTGACGGCAGAATCTGACGGTGCAGGGGCAAGAATCTGACGTGGCAAGAATCGGACTTGGCGGGACTTTGATGTGGCAAGAATCTGACGCTGCAGGGGCAAGAATCTGACGTGGCAAGAATCTGACGCTGCAGGAACAAGAATCTGACGTGGCAAGAATCTGACGGTGCAGGGACAAGAATCTGACGTGGCAAGAATCTGACGGGGCAGGGACAAGAATCTGACGCTGCAGGGACAAGAATCTGACGTGGCAAGAATCGGACTGGGCGGGAATTTGATGTGGCAAGAATCTGACGTGGGAAGATCTGATAAGACATGGCGAGAATCGAACAGGGAAAGGAATTGGATATCGGAAGAATCTGACGTGGCAGTAACTGGATGAGACACTAAAGATGACGTGGCAAGATCTGATCTCACGTGGCCAAAATCTGATCTGACGTGGCAAGATCTGATCTGATGTGGAAGAGTCTGACGTGGCGGGAATTTGATATCGGAGGAATTTGATGAGGCAAAAATCTGACGTGTGGATCTGACGTGGCAAGATCGGATCTGACGTGGCAAGATCTGATCTGACGTGGCAAGATCGGATCTGACGTGGGAAGGATCTGATATGGCGCCAAATGGTCTGAGGAAGAAAGCGGGAAACAACAGTTGGATAAAGGTGTTAGAGCTTGACACGTGTTCAGGACTAGGCAAGATCTGATCTGACGTGGCAAGGATCTGATCTGACGTGGCAAGGATCTGATTACTTGGCGCCAAAACGGCCTGAAGTAGAAAGCAGCGGGAAAGGAACTGGTGTTGGATAAACGTGTTCGAGCATGGCAGGGTGTCGAGGAGCCGTGGCTTGTGGCGCAAAGACCTCGACACGTGTCGAGGAGCCTTGACGTCAACAAACATCAGTCGAGAAGTGTGCTCCCTTCTGGCACGCTGAGGGAATTGTGCAAAAAAGGACAAAAAAAAAAAGTTAAAAAAGAGGTGCGCATGGGTTCCTGAGTGCCAGTCGTGATAAGGAGCGATGGCCTAACAACTGCCTAAAGAGACAAAAGACGTGGAGAGGAGGGAGGAGGAGGAAGTAGGAGGAGGAGGAGGAGGAGGAGTAAGAGGAGGAGGCGGAAAGGGAGAGGGGAAACGGGACCTGCTCAGCAGTGGAGTACAACTGCCGCCTAAATACGTAATACAAACGCTACCGTCTTCCCGCGAATAGAACCCCCAGTCATTGTAGCGGTACTTGGCCAAACTTTCAGTCTGTATTCGATGCAGAGTTAGACGGGGGAAGGCGGGAGCCTGGGCGTTCGAATAGAAAGCGGGGTGTCAACGAAGAAGAGGAGGTGGAGATAGAGGTGAGCGAGTGCTTGGGAGGAAGAGCAAGCAAGGGAGCAGCAGAGCGAGGGAGAATAGGAGGAGGAGGAGGGGGAGGAGGAGGGGGAGGAAGAGGAGTAGGCGGAGCGCCTGCATATGCTGACCTAACTCCCAGAAGACAGAAAGAAACGAGGAGGAGGAGGAGGAGGAGGAGCGTGAGGAAGCGAGAGAAGCAATCAATAAGAGAGGGGACCTCTGTAACGACTGTTGACGTCAACAAACCGCAACTACAAGGGGAGAGCAGCTTCGCATCCGCCGCAGTTTTGTTTTTGACGTCAACGAAAACAGTTGCACACGAAGGACTCGAAAAGTCAACGGTCATGTGTTGACTGTGTTCGGCAGCCAGGTTCGAGCCCGCGGTTTGTTGACGTCAACAAACCCCAGTCGAGAAGTGTGCTTCGCTGAGCCACTCTGAGGGAAGCAGATCTTCGCCGTGTCTGTCCGATTCCATCCCGACCCCAACAAGCGCTGTTGTTGGTCTCTTTGGTGTGTCTGCGCGCGCGTGTGTGTGTGTGTGTGTGTGTGTGAGAGAGAGAGAGAGAGAGAGAGAGAGAGAGAGAGAGAGAGAGAGAGAGAGAGAGAGAGAGTTTTCAGCACCGAGTTGTTTCGACATCCGGCCGAATGGGGGGAGGGGGGGTGTAGCGGGGGTTCTCTAGTATTGCTCCCCGGTTTGTCTTACAGTAGAAAATGGCTGTACCCGGTAACGGCTTAGAACCGTTTAGAACCGTTTAGAACCGTTTAGAACTGTTTAGAACCTTGCCTGCATTTAAAGTTGTTGGCCCGAAGATACTACTTCTAACCGTCTTCCGCCGAACACACAGCGCACTGTTGACTGTATAGGACCGGAAAGATCGCTTGTATACATTCATGATCAGGGAGCGTTTCGTTCGGGGAAAGACCGGAGAGAAACGACGGCGGCCGGTGTTTGATTGCCACACGCTATCGTTATCACCATCTTACAGGGTTCTAAACGGTGACGATTTGGGGGGTTCTTTCCCCCCCCTCCCCCCCCTCAACACTCAACACACACCACACACACACGTGCCCCTTCTATTCTGGGGGGCTCCAGTCCGGGGGAAGGTCCCACTTGCGCAAATTAGGAGATTTCGGCCGTCGATCTTTGCAATCTACGGTCAGTATCCCTTAATTCGTGCAAGTGGGACCTACATGTAGCCCCCGGTTGCTTATCACGGGCAAGCAACGAAAAAACAGATGGTGAAATACGAGGGATAGGATCCGTAATTCGGCATTGGGGGGGGTCTAAACGGTGGCAATTTGGGGTTTACCGGCAAGGGTTCTAAACGGTGACCGTTTGGGGTCTACAGGCAGGGTTCTAAACGGTCACCGTTTGGGGTCTGCAGGCAATGTCCTAAACGGTGACCGTTTGGGGTCTACAGGCAGGCAGGGTTCTAAAGGTGACTGTTTGGGGTCTATAGGGTTCTAAACGGTGACGGTTGGGGTCTACAGGCACGGTTCTAAACGGCGATCGTTTGGGGTCTACAGGCGGGGAGGCAAGGTTCTAAACGGTGACCGTTAGGGTTTACAGGCAGGGTTCTAAACGGTGACCGTTTGGGGTCTACAGGCAGAGTTCTAAACGGTGACCGTTTGGGGTCTACAGGCAGAGTTCTAAACGGTGACCGTTTGGGGTCTACAGGCAGAGTTCTAAACGTTGACCGTTTGGGGTCTACAGGCAGGCAGGGTTCTAACGGTGACAGTTTGGGGCCGAGTTGACATAAGGGAACGGACATATAAAATACTAGGCCTCGCTCCGCTAGTCAACACTATATATGCATCTGGACGCCTTTCTGGGCCAGGTGCGTTTGGAGGAGTCCAACATGTGGACTGTATCGGGACGGTTATGAGGTTTAGATGCATATTTAGAGTATTGTGTAGTGGAGCGAGGCCCACACTATTCTACTTACTATGACAGAAAAGGACAGAATCACTTTGCCGCATGGGCACTGGGAAGCGGCGCCACGTGGCTAGCAGGTACAGTCTGCTCTGCTTGTACTGTAGTCTCTCATGTCTGGTCCCTCTGAGGCATACTCACGCTAGGACTGGTATCTGGTCGTGATTGCGGCCAGATGCATCTGCGTACGGCCTTGATTGTGGTCAGACACGTTTAAGAAATTGCTACGGTAGTGTGAATACGCCCTGAGAGGATTTTAAAGGAGACGGAGGAGAGAGAAAAAAAAGGGGGGGGGGGGGGGGGAAGGAGAGGGAGGAGAGAACGGACCGAGGTGGGTGAGAACGAAGTAGAGGGGGGGACCACTGCGCCACGTGGGCGTGCCACATTGGCACTCGGAATCTGGTCGGAAATACAGCCACGTCGGCATCTACTGTATCTCTGAATCTGGTCGGAAATACAGCCACGTGGGCTCTGAATCTCGTGCTCGATCGACAGGAGGACAGGGAGATAGGGGGATGGGATTCGAGGGAGGAGAGAAGCGAGGGAGGGTTGGGAGTGAGACGTAGGTGGTCCAATCGATGCCCAAGAGAGGAGGAGTGGCTGGGTGGGGGTCTTCATCAGAGGAGTGAAACGACGAGGGCCCAAAAAAAAACAATACAAAAAAAAAACAAGAGTGGAGACCTGCTGCACGACCGGTGGGGAAAGGGACTGTGGGCCAAGGAGATTCGAAAGGGACAAGCCAAGGAGAGAGATCTGACGGCATTCTCCCAGGCTTGCACTCTAGGCTTGAGGATGTGCACCAAACAGGCAAATCAGGGCCACATTCAGTCGAAGACTTGAGGATGCACGAAACAGGCAAAGCAGGGCCACATTCAGTGGGAGAGACTTGTGGAGCGAGCTCCCCGTGCAGAGTGAGTGAGAGAGGCAGGACACTGACGAGACAGCTCACTCATCTGAGGGCATACACCCACGCATCTCACGTTCCTGGGTGCATCTAGTCGGCCAGCTGGGCCACATTCAGTACAAGAAAGACCTGTAGACAGTGTAGGGTGAGGTGTGCAAAATAGTGAGGGCACTGTCCAGACAAAAGGGCATACACACGGATCTCACTTTCCCGGATGCATCTAGCCGGCAAGCCGGACCAGATTCAGTAGGAGAAAGACCTTTAGACACTAGCTTGAGGTGTGCAAAATAGTGAGGGCATTGTCCAGATAAAGGGGCATGCACTCAGACACATCTCACTTTCCTGGATGCATCTGGCAAGCAAGCCGGGCCAGATTCAGTAGAAGAAAGACCTTTAGACAGTGTATAGAGTGAGGTGTGCCAAATAGTGAGGGCACTGTCCAGACATCTTATCCACAATCCCAACCGAGACGGCACATCCCTATCTTATCCACAATCCCAACCAAGACACGGAACAAAGCAGATCTCTCTCTCTCTCTCTCTCTTTTTATTTATTTTTTCCTTTTTAGATCTTATCTGATCCACAATCCCAACCAAGACGCAGATCTCTTTTTTCATTTTTTATTATTTTTTTGTTTTTTATTCCTTCCCTTTCTTAGATCTTATCTTATCCACAATCCCAACCAAGACTTATCTTATCCACGATCCCAACCAAAACACACATCTCCCTTTTTTTTTTTTTTCCCCCCCCTTACATCTTATCTTATCCACAATCCCAGCCAAGACGCAGATCTCATCTTATCCACAATACCAAGACGCAGATCTCGTCTTATCCACAATACCAAGACGCAGATCTCATCTTATCCACAATACCAAGACGCAGATCTCTTCCCCCCTCCCCCCCTTCCCTATTTTTAGATATTACCTTGTCCACAATCCCAACCTAGAGGGCGCATCTTATCTTATCCACAATCCCAACCAAGACGCCGATCTCTTTCTTTCTTCTTCTTCTTCTTCTTCTTTTTCTTTTTCTGTTATTTTTCATATCTTATCTTATCTTATCTTATCTTATCTTATCTTGTCTTATCTTATCTTATCTTATCCACAATAATACCATGATGCAGATCTTATCTTATCCACAGTAATACCGCAACACATATCAGATCCCTCCTTCCACAAAACCGACGACCAAGACGACAGAGATCTTATCTTATATCCACAATCCCCACCAAGATGCAGGCGTTATCTTATCCAAAAGTCTACGAAGATGCAAATCTCATTTATTTGTGGATAAGGCGATCCCGACAAACAGAAAGATCAGACCGCTTAACAAGAGAATAGACATCTCCCAGAACAGAATAGAACGCACGCTCATTACTGCGACATCCTAGACGGAAATGTCCCCCAAATAGAAATAGATCTATAATTGCCATCGCTGCGTTGTATTCGGGGGGCGGGGGAGAGTGGGGGGAGAGGGAAGGGGGGGAGAAGGGGAGACGATAAGACGAGCACGAAGAAGAAGAAGACGACGACGAAGAAGAAGAAAAAGACAGAAGCTGTCCCTTCTTGTTCTTGTCATTCTTCTTGACTTCCCTTAGCTCGTAGTCCATTTGAGAGAGAGCACCTCTCTCTCTCTCTCTCTCTCTCTGTCTCTCTCTCTCTCTCTCTCTCTCTCTCTCTCTCTCTCTCTCTCTCTCTGTGTATCTGTACCAGTGCCTCGTCTGTCCGAGTCTCTCCGTGTGGGGCTGGAGCTTATCCGTTTGTGTTTTCTTTGCTTTGAGTAATCCTTTTTGACCCTATCCACTCTTGTTTTGGTTAAGGCAGAGTGGATAAGGCAATTATGGCCGCGCCCTTCCCCGTGGGCAGTAGTGTAACCGTAGGACTGTGTTGACGTCTCCGTTAATTCGTTTGGGTATAGGGTCACCGCCGGCTGCAGTCTATTTACCCGTCTTCCCTCCGCCGCCCTCCGCCTCCCTCCGCCTCCTTCCGCCTCCCTCCGCCTCCCCCCGCCTTGGGCAGTAGTGTAACCGTAGGACTGTGTTGACGTCTCCGGTGATTCGTTTGGGTATAGGGTCACCGCCGGCTGCAGTCTATTTGCCCGTCCTCCCTCCGCCGCCGTCTGCCTCTCTCCGTCTCCCTCCGCCCTCTCCCCGCCTCCGTGCCTCTCCGTGCGCCTCCCTCCTTTTTCTCTCTCTTGGTGTTCCGTTCCCTAATAAGCTTGTTACACCAGAGTGCGGGGTATTGCTCCCCCCGCCCCCCTCGCTCTTCCGGTTGGCTGTTCATTTTTCGGTCTTTCTCCCTCGTTTTGCTGAGTGCAGGTTCTCTCCATGGACCACGATCGCGATCGCGGCCGCAGCAGCAGCGCGAACCAGGATCGCGATCGTGGAGGAGGTGGTTTCTATGGGGATCGCCGTCGGGAACCGTCGCGTGAGTACCGTGTTGCGCCGGGAGGGGGCGGGGGGAGCGGGGCAGGTACAGGGGGCGGAGCGGGGAGCCGAGACAGTCACTGGAGTTTGCGTGGGGAGGCGAGTTACTCTACCGCTCCCCACGGGGGCGGCGCGGGCGAGCGCAGCGCCGGCAGAAACTCCGACCATGGCGGCGACCCCTTCCGCTGCGCTTATCCCGCCGCCCCACCGCTGAAGATTCCCGGGGAGAGATGCAGCACGAGCGGCGGGGGCAGCAGCAGTCGGCTCTCCCTCCCCAACCGAATCGGCGCGGGCGCGGGGGTGGGGGAACGGGACACTTGTCCAGACAGAATGGCGGGTGGTGGTGGTGGTGGTCGTGTCCGCGGAGGAGGCGGAGGACTTGCGCCTCCGCCGCCGCCTCCACCTCCGCCGCCGCCGCCGCTTTCCTGCAGCAGCAGCAGCAGCAGCAGCACCAGCGCTCGCTCCCAGTTACCCGAGAGCAGCCAGCGATGGCGCAGAGCTCCCCCTGGCGCTGGCATCTTGGGCAGGGGGGATTATTCCCCCGCCGCTGCCGCCGCCGCCGCCGCCGCCGCCTCCTCCGCCTCCGCCGCCGCCGGCTGCTACGGCGGCGGGTACGACTTCGATCGCACGGATTGCCTCCCTGATGAGTGTCTAATTAAGATCTTCGAGTGCTTGGTGACATCCGCGGAGGCCATGGCGTCCATCTCTCTCGTGTGCCGTCGCTGGCACAAGCTGGCGTCGGAGACCAACACCCGCCTGTGCTTCTCTTGGAGGTCGGAGTTCGTGGAGAAGCGCGCCGATTTGTGTCTGGACAAGCTGATCACGCGCAGGTTCCCCTCGCTGACGTGTCTCATCGTTCAGGAAGAGTGCCCGCCCTCCTGCGGTTCTTCCTGCAGTTCCGGCCACGCGGACCGACCGCTGGGCGCCGGGGTCACCGACCGGTCGGCCAGGCTGATTGCCACCTGTTTGGGTCGCCGCCTTCGTCATCTGGAGCTCCACGGCTGCGCCTCCGTCTCCTCGCGCGGCTTAGAGCTGATGCTCCGCCATTGCGCGGGGCTGGAGGTCCTGCGCCTGGAGCTGCGCTCGAACAAGATCGTGCAGTACGCGTCGGGGCGGAGGGAGATGACGGACAAGCTGGACGACGGGGTGGTGGAGGCGATCTGCCAGCTGACGAATCTGACGGAGCTGAGCCTGCTGCACCCGCAGGTGAGCCTGTCGGCGGGGGGAATCACGGCGGGGAGGCTGTCGGAGATCCTGCGTCGCAGCGCGAGCTTGCGCCGGCTGAGCGCGGACATCAACGTGTGGGATACCGACCTGGACGTGGCGCAGGCCCTCTCCGACGGCTTCCAGCTGCAAGAGCTCTGCTTGTCGGGATGCAGGCAGTCGCCCTGGCACTCGCTGCCGGCCATCGGACAGTCGTGCAAGCAGCTGCGCAGCCTGCATCTGCAAGCCTGCAAGGTCTCCCGCGTGGGCTTGGAGGTGGTTCTGAGGGGCTGCGCCGTGCTGCAGAGCCTCCACGTGGTCCACTGCATGCGCGCCGATCGGCGCAACGAGAGCCTGCTCCCCTTCCCCGAGCTCCTCTGCCCCGCCATCTCCGACCTCAAGCTCGTCTCCTCCGACGCCTTCACCTCCCTGACAGCCATAGCCACTTCCTGCACGTCGCTTCAGCGCCTCATCCTGTCCACCAACTGCCACGTGCGCGGCCTGCGCCGGTTCAACGACGGCCTCTGCGTGCTGGCGGGCAACTGCCCCGCGCTGCGGGTGCTAGAGATCCCCTCCGACCTCTTCGAGAAACACGTGGTCAAGATCAACGGCCGCGCCTTGCTCGCCTTCAAGGAGAGGTGCCACTCCCTGCTCCAGCTCTCTCTCTCCGGCTGCGTCATCGACTTCCGCCGCCATATCCCTCTCTTCGTCAACCTGCGCAAGCTCGACTTCGGCTTCACCTCCCTCCAGCATCTCGACAACTGGACCTCAATGCGCGCCATCCTGACCGTCAATCCGGGCCTCTGCCACTTGTGCATCACGGCCAACGAGGAGATACTCCATGTCATCAGCCGCCACTGCCCCAAAGTGGAGTTCCTGCAGATCACCTTCAACTGGGGGGAGACGATCACCGAGGGCATGCAGCAGGTGGTGGCCAATTGCCTGAACCTGACCGAGATCCGGATCAGAGGGAACGTCGCGAGATGGTCAGAAGTGATTGCGGCATTGGGAGGAAGACCGACTTTGAGGATACTCTCTCTGCACTCTTTCGTCCCGACCAAGGAGATCTTCGAGTCCATAGCCTGCTACTGCACAGGGCTCACGGAATTGGAATTCAAGACCCCGTTTTGGGGGAACGTCAGCTTGAGCGCCGTCATGTTCGATGACGACACCTTAGGCCTGTTGGCAAGGAGCCTGAAGAGGCTGCAGGTCCTCAGAACTGTCTTCCCGCGCCTCCACTTCCACTCCCCTGCAGCTGACAAGCTCAGGGTTTGGACAGGCCTCTCTAGAATCAACCCCAGCATCAAACACCTACCCCTTTGCCCTTATCCCTAGGTAACAAGTATCTCAGAAGATCCTTGTGGATATGCATTGTTTTCAATTACATTATTTATTTATGTAATTAGTAAATAATAAATAAACACACACGCAGGGAAAACGACAAAACCGACATGCAAATGATGAACGAGGAGGAGGACGAGCCCGAAGAGGCCTGCTGCAGCTTTCCACTCTGCTCTGCAACTGACACGCTCACAGTCAGACTTCAGACCCCCCGGCCTGTCTCTCTGGTGGAATCGACCCCAGCATCCAGCCAACACCCCTATATACCCCCCCTTTGCCCCCTTCTCCATACTTGCGACGATGAGGATATGAAAAGACGCAACATAAATAAATAAAGGATAATAATAATAAAGGGTGGGTGGGGAGCGCAAAGACGAAAGCTCTACCGTCTTCACTCGAATAGAACGTCCCTACCGGTCATTCTAGATGTATCCCGGGCAACTTTCTGTTTCTAGATTAAAAAAAGAAAAAAAAGAAAAGATAATGACCCGGCGTTCTATTCGGGTGAAATGGGAAGGCCTCTTGGTACGGAACATGAAGAGGCTAGAACGCTCTTCCGCGTTTACTTTCGTTTTTTTTTTGTTTTTTTTTTAATAATTATTTATTTATTCCGGCGTTTACATTTGCACTCTCCTGCAGCTGACGAGCTCAAGAGCTCGAACCCGGGCAGTCTATCTCCCGTCGCTGACAAGCACAGAGCTCGGCTCGAGCCCGGGCTGTCTACGGATATAGATAGAATCAACCCCAGCATCAAAACATCTACCTCTTTGCCCCTTAACCGTTGTCAGACGGTACTCTGTTTTTTTTTTTTTTTTTTTAACACTCACGATAAGGAGGATATCAAAAGACAGATGATGAAGGGTGCAGGGGTATAAAGGATGAAGGGACATGAAATGGTTTAGGGATAAAGGGGGTTGGTTATACAGGGGGGATAAGAATAAAGGACCACTCTGTCTAGAATCAACCGATACATCCAACCCCTCTACCCCTACCTCTGTTCTGCCCCCCCCCCCCTTCTCCCCTCTGTTTCTTCGGGAAAAAAAAAGAAAAGAAAAGAAAAGAAAAAAGATATCTTCCACTGATGAAGGACCCTATATTGCGGGTCGCTGATGAATCTTCATTCGTCCAGTTCTTAGGATGGAAAAAAAGAAAAAAAGAAAAAAAAAGATGGGGGAAGAACTGGGTAAAAGGCTAATCATTGGACTGACGGTATAAAGATATACTCTATATATAATATATATATATATATAGGCTACCAGAGTGGCCCGGGTCCGCTTGCCCGGCCGGGCCAAAAAGAAATAAAAAAATAAAAAATTAAAATTTATTTTTTATTTTAAATTTGGTAACGAATTTCGATGTGACCCTGAGGCAAAAGTTGCTCAGTGCACAGCGGTCCTGATTTGGCCATTCTGTGTCTGGACGCCTGACCCATAAGCTGGGTAATGGTCCCAGTACTTTCTTTGATTTTCCGGGTTGCGTGTGGAGGGATTCCCGGCCTCCTTCTTTTTGCGTGGTATAATAA
>BFEA01000698.1:86411-99409 GCA_003427395.1 Chara braunii | reverse complement strand
TCGTTCACAAACCCCGTGAATGGTGAACGGTGACCGGTGGTACGGCACTGTCACCGCATTGATGCAGATTGAGGAAGAGGCTCACCCTAAATCGCGAGGAGGTGGGTGGGTTTGCGGGGCTTTTTGGGCCCTGCCGCGCGGGAGGTGGGGTAATCCCCTTGTTAGTGAAAACAACATCGTGGTGGGAGCTGGTGTTTTTGTAATGAAGAGTGTGGGGAGGTGCTATCCGCTTTGAATCACAAGGAGGTGGGTGGGTATTGCGGGGTCTCTGTCAGCAATTTGGGGCCTGTGGGCACAGACCCCTGCCGCACGTGTGGCAGGGCGGATTGACAGGGGTTGGTGGTAACTCCAGATGAATAGTGGAGATGATCAAGTAGCGCCGACCGCTGGATTCGTTTTTCTTTGGTAGTTTCTTTGTGCGCATGGTTTCTTCATGGTTGGTGGAATCTGGGTCACTAAATTAGGGTTGTCACGATTGTTGTGATTAGAGTTTCTTGGTGATGAACTCTTTGTTTTAACACGTGGGCCCAGTGCCCAAGGCCCAAATTACAAATTGAAATACAACGCAAACACACACCTCTTTCAATTAGGGTTGGAAGAGCCTCGGCCACTGCTCCCGCAGAGACAGCTTCCCTAGTCAACAAGAATAGAGCATGGGCACTGAGCATTGATTGCTTCCCTGAAGGGAAGGATTAACCCAGTCCCATAGACAATCAAATTCTGCCCTACTATACCAAACCGCCAATGATCAAACCCTACAAATCAAAAACACAGGGGGGGGATTACAACAGGGCAAAAGTAAGTCGAGCATATCCTAAGTCTCAGTCAAAAACCTAAGAGGATATGCCCAACAGGTAACACGATCCTTGAGATGAAATGAACTGAAAGCAAATCAAGAAAGGAAGAATTCAGCATACAAGTTGTGTGAGAGACACAGTTCCCGCAAGGGGTAGGTTCCCCGGTCCACAGTAACACGGGGAAATCACTCGTTCGTAATAGATCCACATCTATGAGATCTATGAGATCAATCGGCAATCAGATCGAAGCAGATAACCTTCCAGCAAAGCAAATCCATTCCACAGGCTATAGCCAATTGGAAACAGAGGGCAAGTTATCCCAAGCACTTTCAAAACACCACCCAGACTCGCTGAATGAAGAGACAAAATGCCACCCACGGGATTAACGATTCCGTCTCCTAACCTACCCCCATCAGTAGCCACACAGGGGACCATGTGACCCGCTCATTTCCAACCAATGACGCAACCTCAGTGGAGAATATCATCGTTACTGTTGTTGATGAAATCGATAATAGATCAGTTTCGTGAGATGTCATCGTGATACCCACTTGATCGTGCGACGGAGCAGCAAACACTCTCGGTGTTATTGTGAACGAACTTGATACTAGATGGATTTCAAGAGATGTCTTCGTAATGCCCAACAAATCCATCGTTGGGGTAGGTAGCACTCCTGGTGTGTTTGATATCCTGATTACTGTGGACACTGGCGCATCCATCCCAATTAAGGATGTTGAAACTTGAGCGGTAGTTGAAAGATATGATGTCGACCCCATTTCGGAAGAAGTCACCTTAATGCCCACCGGGTCCGGTGTTAGAGTAGAAACCGCTCTCCATGCCGTCGATATCTCCATGAGTCCATGGTGCACATTGGGGCACCTATTGCAGTCTTTGATACTAGCAATTCTGCAGATGTCGTCGTCATGAGCACTGCTGTCGAACGTGTTGTTGATGCTACCATTGTTGATGTTGTTGTTGATGCTGTTGTTAATGTTGTTGTTAATGTTGTTGATGACGCTGTCGTTGATTCTGTTGTTGATACCGTCGTCGATACTGCTGGTGATAGTGGTGAAGTTGCAAATTCGGCTGCTTGGGAGTGCCTAATTACCTCCACACCCCACGCACGTGCTTCGGCCTGAAGTTGAAGACAATCGCTCCATAAATCGTTTGCTCGGTGCCAGTCAATATAGGGATCTATCTCCATGGCAGGCCCCTCCTCGAAAGGCTCGCTGATTTTCAACATGCACTATACTATGGCCTCCACCCATCCGGTTACAGAGGTTGCTCCCCCTTCAACCTCAAGAGGAGACAGGGGGTGGGATGAGAGTTGGACCACCATAGCCCGAAGTTTCTCTCGACATTCGCTCAACCTAGAGAGCCAGCAGTCCACCTCGAGTCGCCGCCCCTCCGAAGAAGCCATCGTGTGTTGAAAATCTTATCTCCTATCTCCTTAGTATCGTCCTCAGGATCACCTTGTGTTTTAAAAAATAAGGTACGGCAATGTCGGGGGCGCAGTGCGACCGGGAGCGTTGCGCCCCCACTGGAGCACCGTCGAAGTGGACGAGGCGCGACACAGGAGCTAACGGAGAGTCTGGCAACGCGGTGGGCGGGTGGGGGATGTGGGCGCGAGACTTGACAGCGGGAGGGTAGAGATGATGTGGCGCGACTTGGTGTGGCCTGCCTTTTGAAAGCACAGGTGGTGCCATCTCCGGCTTCACGCTTCACCTAGTGATTCTGCAGGCTAGAACACTGGATGAAGGGAAGTCTGCCTTTGAAAGGGGGCGGGTTTTCATGAGATTCTCGGCATATTGGTTGCCTTTGCTTCTCTGCATGAGCAGTTTTGTGGAGGATGGTCGGCTGATGCAGGCTGAAAGGGAGGAGTGCGTCCTCACGTGGAGTGGGAGGAGGATTGGAGAGGACATCGAGTCCGTGATTTTTGAAGAAGGGTCAAGCGGTATCGGTCGCAGCTGTGTTTTCGTCACGAGGGCATCTGGAGTGCGAGGGCGCTGTGGTCGAGTTTTTTTCGCTTGTTGATTGCATCTTGAGGATGAGCTTGACTTTTCTTTGGATAGTCCCTCTCGCTGATCATATGTGTAAAACGGTTTCAGTCATATTCACCAATCTGGATTACTTCGATTTGCGTAGCCGATTTTTACCAATGATGATGATCTAATTAGGTTTTTTGAATGTTGTCTTCTCGATTCTGATTTCACTCGTTTGTTTTTTCCAGGTTGTAATTCTGGATATTCCTTCTAAATGATGATGATCTGATTCAGTTTTTTGTTGGTGGTTCCTTCTGATAATATGGTTTCTTGAAATATTTTCTTAAACTTTTCCGTGCCATACATCTTTGCTAAACGGTTCTCAAACTGTGGTTTGGGAATCTGATTCGACAATCCTTTATGGATATCTAAACCTAAACTTCGTATAATTTCTCGTAAATTTTGTCATTCAGTAGTTTCCTTATCATTGATCGTATGGTCTTGATTTTTTTCTTGATTTCTGATACAAACTCATTCTGATCTTCGATGCCTAAAAGTAGGCTATTGTAGTACTTTTTCAAAACCCTATGGTTGCTAATCAAAACACCGTGCGGTAAATTTTGATTCGGATTGGCTTTCTTTGTTTGCTAATCTCAACTTCCTGGTCTTGAGGGGTGTAATTGTGGCCTGCTGTGTATATCTGTGGGGTCTTCCTTGATCCGGCCTACCTTAAAACACGGGCCGAAGAGGCCAATGTAGTCGAAAGTGGCGAGGTCCGTGGTCGTGGGTTTCCTCGCTTTCCACTTGGTGAGTGTCGATAGCCTAAAGAAAAAAGGGGATCGGGGAACCTTCCGAGCAGGCCTGCGGGGCTGCAGTCCAAGAATGGCGGGGGTCATTGTGGGTATGCAGTCCACCTCCACCATCTACCGTGAGAGGTTGGGGTGTAAGCATACCCATTGAGACCCGATGGACGGGGAACTGTGCCTTGGCACAGCGGGCTAGAGGGTGTTGGGGCGGAAGCCGCCTGGTTCAGGCAAACCGGTAGTAGGAAGCCTCGTTTTCGCATTGACCACATAAGCCCTGGTTGGATATCAGCGACTATTGGGGAGACCCGCGCTGGGACCAGCCTCACCTAGGCTTACGCTGGGGGTATCACAGCGAGCCTGCTGCCTCCTAATCATCGTAGGCAACAGGGTCACTGCGACGGACGTGCGTAAAGTCGCACGCTGCAGCGCCATCAGTCTTGGGCGCTGATCCCATTCGGTAGGTGAGTGGGGCTCACTCCACCGGCCGACTGTCTGTGACAATCGACGTCCAGACGGTGTACGGGTTAGCGCAAGGGAAGGATGTCAAGGCGGTGGAAGAGAGGTAGAGAGAGAGCGGACCGAATCCGGACGACTTATCGCGCAAGGTGCGTTCGGAGGTGGGCATGGGGGAAAATGAGATAGCGGGGTGGCGAGTTGAGCGCTAGCGAGCGGCGGAGGGGCTGGCCGGGCTGCGCAGCGCTGAGCAGCAGCGGAGACACAGGCGTGAGGCGGTGCCGGGTGCACTCGGGCGAAGGGCGAAGTACACAGGGAATCAACCTGGACGAGATTTTGCACCGGGTACATTCGGAACGTGGAATGGCGGAGCGGACAGGGAAAGTTGGCTATCGAGAGGGGAGAATGGGTGCCCCGTTCGATTCTTGATAGAAACACGCAAGAGAGGATACGATTTCGGGGTTCTAGCCCCGGGCGAGCGAAGTAGTAATGTTGGTTTTGGGAGTAGATTAGTGGGATAGGAGGTTAGTAGAAAAAGTGGTGCGCCGGAGCTATGGCGGAGCGAAGGTAGAGACGGAGTGAGGACAGAAAAGTACGAATCTCTCCCGTTTCTTAATGGAAGCAGGCAAGGGAGTATTCAAATCGGCGGTTTTTAGGGACTGCGAACCCGATTTTGTAGTTAGTTCGGTTGGAAAGTTAGTAGGATAGGAGTTAGAAAGAAAAGTTAGTGCGCCGAGATATGGCGGAGGGAGAAAAGAGAAGTAGGGAAGGGGTGTAGCCCGCTCGTTTCTGAACGAAATCGGGCAGGGAAAGATCCGAATAAGGGGTTTTGGGGGTGGGCGAATTCAGTGATGATGTTAGTTTCGGAAGAAAGTTAGTGGGAAGAGAGGAAGATAGAAAAGTCATGAGCGGAGAATGTATTTTGAAGAGAAGAGAGGGATAGTCGAAGGCAAAAAGCTACACCTCACTCGTTTCTTAATGAAAATGGGTGGGAAAAATGCTAACGTAAGGTTTTGGGGCATTCTCAAGAAGTTGGTCGTGACGGATTTTGAAACCGGCCTTTAGTTCGGGTGCAACGGGCTGTGAAGGATGCGCGAGGGAATATGAGAGTGTATTCTTCCTCGTTCCAGTGGAAGATTCATTCTCGTTTTGCACCTGTGAATAGTAGGACGAGAGCCGATGCCAGAACGTTCATTCTCCTGTTTGTTATCGGGATCGTACCCTCGTCGAAATCGTTTTGCGGGTTAACGACGTGCCAACAATCCCAATAATGCTGATCGGGGATGTCACTACCCGACTCTAGTCCTAACAAGATGTCGCGGCTCGTGGCCGTTGTTCCCGAGCCTGGTTTCTGTCGTGATTACAATGATGGTCGCTGCTTGCATCTGGGAGATCACACTACCCATTGCGGTGTTGTGAGGAGCCGTTCTCCCCGTTGCAACTGATTGTGGCAGGACTTGTGTTCTTGCAGCTCCTGAAGTGGCGAGGTACTTGGCCGTATCCAAGGGAGAGGTTCATTCTCAAGTTGCACTCTAGCAGGCTGCTGAAGTTTTTGCACGAAAACTGTCGGATCGTAGATGTGAGTTTGCAACTAGCATCGACCGCGGAGTTCGGGGCATACCTGCTGGCCAGTATGTTATGAGCGGCTGAGAAATTCAGTGGAGGGCCGGCCGTGAGGTGTACGGGCTATCTGTCAACCAAACCGAAGCAGCAAGAGGACAGGCCACAAGGATCGGAGTTTTACCTGTTGATCTGCATCCTGTCCGACCCTCGTTGGACTGACGCGGCGAGAAGATGGGCGTACGCTTGCTAGTTTCGTGTGTTAGTTGGTAGGTTGCTTGGAGTTCGTCCTGTTCTACTAGGCACCCTGAGTCCGACTGCGAGGCTGTGGGCTTGCCTGCTGACCACTATAGTATTCAATTGGTGAGCAGGTTGCGGCAGGCCAACTGAAGACGCTGTAGATCTGTCTGCAGGATCTGTCTGCTGGCTTATATACGTCGCATCTCATCAGCCTGTGCGGTGACAGACCGTCCGTGAGGCTGCGGACTTACCTATTGGTCGTGTGCTGCTTACCCCATCAGAGTGGTGGAATAAGGGGTGGGCTATGGGAGGAGAAGATTGTGCTCTTGGCCACGGCCTGTATCTCGAGCGGTGGCCGAGGCGTCCTTCAGATCTCAAGCTTGTGAAGGAAGTGAGTTAGTTGGGAAAGGTGTAGCTGAGACTTGGACAGTCCTCAAGGAATCGGCGGTCAGCAGGTTGACGTCGGCGGTCGGACTTTAGTTGACCAAGCTGTTGTTGTTCAGCCATCATTGCAGGGCCCTCAGGCGATTAGAGATTGCAAGGCCCTCTCCTGGGAGTTGAGTTTGTCCCTCTCTTGTATCTCGAGAGTTTGAAACCCCTCATTCTGCCCTTCTTACTCTAAGTCTAATCCTATTCTGAGAGGAAGGCGGCATGTGGGATTGCAACCGGTAGGACCGCAGCAAGACCCGTAGGACCGCAGCAAGACTCTGTGGGGAGTCAGCCCACCTATTGCGGGAGCTCTGCCGGAACTCAGGAGGAGTTTTGGAGGCAGGGAATTGAAAGGTAATCATTGCTTCCCCTCTATAAACCCAGTTATAACCCGTTATCTGTATTCCTGACTATGTTTTGACTGAGTATACTGTGTGCGCCCCTACTTTGACTTTGGGTTGACTTTTAGGACAAGAACCAGACTTAATAAAGGAATGACTGGGCAATGTCAGTTTCTGTTTCCTTGTTTGACTGAAAGCGGATTGTGGGTTGCATCTGGGGGGAAAGGATGAGAGGAAGGCAGTATTGCATGTTTGACTGGGTCGATTAAGGCTGGGAAGTCCCCATAAGTTTGGGGAGACCCAGTACTGTGTTTATTTTGGATTGCTTGGAGCATCAGACCATTCCATAAGTTTGGGTGGTCTGATTGCTCTGGAGGCTGGGAAGTCCCCGTAAGTTTGGGGAGACCCAGTGCTGTGGGATTGCATGGAGAGTCAGGCCATTCTATAAGTTTAGGTGACCTGGTTGCTCTGACTTGTGAGGGCTGAATGTGAATGACTTTTCAGGGACCAAGCATGTTCCATAAGTTTGGGTGGCTTGGTTGCCTTGTTTACTTGGGTTTTTGTCAGTTTCTTTAGTTTCTGAACGAGGAGGTTTGAGCATGTTCCATAAGTTTGGGTGACTTAGTCTCTTCCTGCTTTGGCTGTGAGAAGAATGAATCAGGCAAACAGTCAGACTGTTCTGTAAGTTCAGGTGGTCCGACTCAAAGCCTCGCACATGCTGGAACCCGAAGGCTATAATTTGGCTATACGTTATTACTATTTTATCTATGAACAAGCTAGTCAGGCAGGGTCCCATAAGTTTGGGTGGTCTGACTATAGCCTATCACCAATTGAAGAGAGTATTAATTAAGAATAAACTTGTGGTACGAAGGGGCAGACTGACTTGGAATCTTGAGCTGAAGATGATCGGTTCAGTTATATGCTACCTCAAAAGATTAAGTGCAGATAATTATATAACGTTGGGATACTTAAACGGTTCAGGGCGACTAGGGTGACCTAGTCATATGCCCAAAGAAGAGAAAAGTTGTTGTGCCCTTTGTTTGTGTATATCTTGGCTAAGTTACGTATGTCCCATAAGTTTCGGTGACCTGACTTTATGCCTTATGTAAGCTGGGTATAAAGGGGTAAATCATTGAAAGACTACGAACTATTGTTTGTCCAAGTTGACTTGGGGATGGTGAGAGTACTTACCTTTATGGTTTGACCTACATGTGACTGAGTGAGGCCACTGTCTAGCCTGAGCTTCAGTTGATAGGTAGTTGTTTTAGCTGCTCGCAACGTGTTAGAGCCATAGGAGTTAGTTTCAATTCCTGCATTTTCTGAGCTAAGCTTTTTTTTTACTTAGGTCAATTTCTGCATTTTCTGGGATCTTTTATTTATATTTGCACTTTCTCTACGGGAAGCGCTGCCGAAATTTCTACAAATCCAAGGAGTTAGTCAGATTTTGTCTTTTCAAAGTTCAGTTCGTCTGACTTTTATATATGAATTAGTAAAAATCAAGAGAGTCTCATTTTCTAAAGGGAGTGCTGCTCAGATTTTTGGTAATTCAGGGAGCTGGACAAGATTGGACCTTGATAAGTCAAAATTCTGAACTTAGCTTTGTATAAATTTTGGTAAGCTACTTTCTCTACAGAGCGCTGCTGAAATTTCTGCAAATCTAAGGAGTTAGTCAAAATTTGACTTTTCAAAGTTCAACTTGTCTGATCTTTTATATATGGCTTAGTAAAAATCTGGGAAGTCTCATTTTCTAAAGGGAGTGCTGCCCAATTTTTTGCTAATTCAAGGAGCTAGACAAAATTTGACTTTGGAAGGTTGAAAATTAATTTTGTTTTTATATTTAGGCTGATATATATTCCTGGACTACCAGTCATGCGGCACTGGTAGCCTCGGCTCGCACGGGTCCTGCCTGGAAGGCCCGGGCGGACGGGTTGGCCGGGCTGGTACTGGGTCAAGTCTGCACAAAATAGGGGAAGAGGGGATTTCGAACGTGGTCGGTCTGAGTGTGTTCCCCCGCCCCTATATGACGTCCATGACACATCAAAAAAAAAAAAGAGGGCCCGCAGACCCTCATTTTTATCCCCCGAAATTATAGGGAGGGTCGGGCGAGAGGGAGGGTCGGGCGGGAGGGTCGGGATGTGTCGGGCAACGGGTCGGGATGTGTCGGGCGGGAGGGCTGGGATGGGCGGGTGGGATAGGGTCGGGGRAAAGGTCKGGATGGGCGGGTGGGAAAGAGTCGGGGAAAAGGTCGAGAGGGGGGDAAGGTCAGGATGGGCGAGTGGGATGGTGGGGAAAAGGTTGGGCAGGGGAAAGTGCGGGAGGGTTGGGATGGGCGGGMGGGTGGGATAGGATCGGGGGAAAGGTCGGGATGGGCGGGTAGGATAGTGGGGAAAAGGTCGGGCGAGAGGGTCGGAATGTGTCACGCGGGAAGGTCGGGCAGAAAGTGCGGGAGGGTCGGGTGGGGGAAAGGTCGGGACTAGCGGGTGGGATAGGGTCGGGATGTCGGGGATCCGCACCACCCAACAACAACGAAGAAGAAGGGAGGAGGAAAATAAGAGGGGAGGAAGAAGAAGAGGATAACCAAGGGGAAGAAGAAGAGTGTGGAAGAATGACGAGTACGACGGGAGGGAAGAAGAAGAGGAAGAGAACGACCAGGGGGAAGAAGAAGAGGGAGGAAGTATGACGAGCACAACGAGGGCGAAGAAGAAGAGGAAAAAGAAGAAAAAAAAAAAGAAGAAGAAGAAGAAGAAGAAGGGAGGAGGAAGAAGAAGAAGAAGAAGTAAGGACGAGGAAGAAGAAGAAGAGGAGGAAGAAGAAGAAGGGAGGAGGAAGAAGAGGAAGAAGAAGAAGAAGAAGAAGAAGAAGAAGAAGAAGAAGGAGAGAGGAAGAAGAAGAAGAAGAAGTGAGGAGGAGGAGGAAGAAGAAGAAGAAGAGGAAAAAGAGGAGGAAGAAGAGGAGGAAGAAGAAGAAGGAGAAGAGTGGGGCAAAGGTCGGGCAGGGTTGGTGGTTGGGAGAGGGGTCGGGGAAACGGGGTGTGCAATCAGGAGTGGGGGGAAACGACTTTGGCTAATTGGAGGAGGGGCCGAGGAGGTATGAGGGGGCAATCAGGGTATTGAGAGGTGGTGGAACCCTTGCACTACCCTAAACCTAAGTAACCCCGAAAAACAAAACGACCCCGGATTTCAATAGCATTCAATGAGCACAAAAATACCCCGCTCCTTTTTTTTTTCTTTTTTTTTCTATCGTTTTTTTGTATTGCCCGGGTCACCCGGGCGACTGGCCCGGACCTGCTCGGGTTCGTGCGGGTCAGGTAGCCCTGATATATTTTGGAAAGACACTTTTCCTACGGGAAGTGCTGCCGAAATTTTCTTAGTTTTGAGGAGATAGATTGTATTTTGACAGGTGGCGACTATTGCGATCCACTCTGTATGGGGGAGATTCTGCCATAGGTCTACCTTTCCTTGGGCACTGGCTTAGAGATAGACCTAGGTTCGGTTATCAAAAGAGTCTAGATTGAGAACGTGTCATGAGGATCTGATCTCCACATATTGACGATTTAGCGTGGACATTGACCTGTCTTATGATACAGGCCTTCTTTGGGCATTCGATCCAATATTTGGACTAGTTTCAGCCTGATCTCACGAGAATCATCTTCTGTTATCACTGATAACAGGTCGGTTGGTTGATCGCCGACTTGTCGGCTCACGATACAACTTTGCTTACACCTGTACCTCAGCTTGACTGCCTTAGCCCTGAGATTTGATATGTTTCTTTAAGGGTTTTAACCGAACTTCTTTAAATGACCATTATAAAAAACTTATGAGAGTTATGGAGATTTTGACTATGAATGGGGCTTGAGTGTATGAGGCATGGTGTGAGTTATGGGGAACAGTAAAGTTGACCACATTGGTGTATGGCAATGTGGCTATTGTGTGTGCCCGTGTTTTATGCAGGTTAGTATTTGGAGCTTGGTATATGGGTCATTCTTTAGAGGTAGTGAGAATGACAACCATGTGACGCACGATCTGCATAACTGATAGGTTTATGTTTTCCCCTTCTTTTATTTTATCTCGAGTCCTGATTCGATATATAAGAGTTGGGGTGTTTGTTTACTGATTAATTTTGCTTGTTGTTTTTTATAGTTGGACGTTGTAGTCTGTGGCAGCCGTCAAAGTCCAACCCCTTGACTTCTTCCAGGCTCTAGGTGAAGGAGTTGGTCTCACAGGACCATAAGAGACGATTGCGGCTTGCCACCACAGGTACGAACCTGAGTACCACCCACTCTCCGCAGGGTGCAGAGGAGGGTGTGGTTCTCAACCACGCTTGGCGGTTGTTCAGCGTCGAGAGGTCAATCCCGCAAGGCGCGTGTCAGGTGACACTTGAGTGTCAAATGCAACCCTCGAGATTAACGAGGACCGCATAAGTATGGGTACTACATAGTACGCCATCACTGCGACCGCTTGCGTATGCTTGCATTGCGAGTCGATATGAGTTAGTTCTGCGTCCGCGTGGTTTTATACTAAGTCTCACGCGCGTCGCCTATCTGCTTTCCGCATCGAAAAGTTATGGGATGACCAATAAGGGACTAGGAGTGTTGTCGCATTGTTTGTTCAGTGTCGTCCTGTATAAGTATATGTACGTGCGCGGGTGTGTGTGCTTTTATTTTTATGTTCTTTATAGTGGTGTGTGCGTGACGTGTGGGATGCGTCCTAGTCGACCGGCGACGAGTCGCGCTTGGGACCTCAGCCCCCCAAGATGCCAGTTCGCGTGCGGGTCCGATAGGGGCGTAATACCACGCGTACCCCCTATGCTACAGCGAACGAGAAACACCCTCGACTAGTCCACCTCTGCGATTGCAACTGATCAGCTTTCGTATTGTGGACTGGTAGCTCGGCGGGGATACACCCACCGAAGGGAGGTGACAACTCCCGTAAGGTGGAGGTAAGTCGTGCCTCGCGTAGGCCTTATCCTGTCGTAGGGGCTCGCAAGAGGTATGGCTGGCGCACTCGGCCGAAGCGGCTTGCGGAAGCTCCATGTATATTCGCGACGAGGATTAAGACCAACTCCTGCGTGACGCGGCCGGGAGGGTCCCGCGCTGCCCTGTGCGGTGCCGGACCGATGCGCTCGACAACGCCCCTGGCCTTTTTTGACACGGATGGGTTGGTCCAATAGTCCTCTGCTGGCAGGTGTCTAGGGCCGGGCAGGTAGGTCCTACCTCCTTTTCTATCACTCTACAAATTGGTTTCCATATGTTTTGCTGCTTGCCGGTAATAAGTAACCAGACTCGTACCCCCCAGAATAGAAGGGGTGAGTGTGTGTGTGTGAAAAAAAAAAAAAAAAAACTCTACTACATTCTTATTGAGTTTTATCCCTTGGTTGTGGAGTTGGTTGTGGAGTTGGCTGTGGGGTGAAATCTAGTGGTGTCCTCGATATGCTTGGCCGGTAATGCCTTGCCTGCTGAGGGTCCCACCTAATTTTATAAGGGATGTGGGGTGTGGTTCCCGGCTTAGGGGGGGGAAAAAGAAAAAAATCGTTTGTTGACATTTGTTGTTAAAAAAAAAAAAAAAAAAAGAATTAGCCCTTTTTCGTTTGGAAACAAAAAAAAGAACCTGCAGCGAATTGTTGTTGTTCTTTTGTGGGTTTTTTTTTTTCCCCCCCAAAAAAGAAGGTTGCTTTTGTCTTATTTCAAGCTGGGAGCCGTGCCCAGCGTCCCTCACATCAATAGTCGTGGCCCACAGGGCTAAGCCAGGCTCACTGGCAAGGCTTATACGGAGACGAGTTCTGGCCTGAGGATTGAATTGTTCTTTTTTTTTTTTTTTTTTGCACCACAAAAATCCCTTGGGACAAAGAGGAATGTTGTTATGCCATTCACTCCTATCTACCCTAAGGGTGGCTTCAGTCTATCGGTGGAGAGCATCACCTGCTGGAAAGCGGGTCCAGCGTCCCTATTGAATCCCACATAGAACCTCTTAACATAGTCGTGAATGGGGGCCGTGACACCTCTTCAGTCCTTCTTGTTCCGCCAGATCAGACTAATATAACAAGCTACCTTGCCCTTCAGAAATCAATTGAAAATCACTCCCCCTCTCTACCAAACCACTGCAAATCCACCACAGCGAGTTGTGAAGGAGGGAAGGGATTTGCAAAACAATTTGGAGATCTAAGGAAGACCCTGGCTGCAGCGCATACCAGTTCAAAAAACAAAGATGGAAATCTCTCTTGAGAGGTTATTCCATCCATTCACCTCCAGGCCACTCCGTATTTTTTGTTTTCGGTATTTGTTAGGACTTTCGGGCTGTGGGAGGAACTTTGGGTTATCGGTGGGCTTGAGCTCGTTACCTTTTGAAGCGTTCGTCTGGGCATCGTTACTCTCTAGGACTTTTTTTTTTTTTTTTT
>BFEA01000698.1:44648-68514 GCA_003427395.1 Chara braunii | reverse complement strand
TTTTTTTTTTTTTTTTTTTTTGTTAAAGATCAATGGGCCCAGTGCCCAATGCTGATATTCAATGAAAATATTGAGGCCGGGGTCCTCACAGTCTACCCGGAGAGACCGAACCAGACATACTGAGAACCGCGCTCAGTGTCCCTCCTATAATGTTGATACTGAATCTGATTGTGATTGATGAAATTAGTGATGTTGACTCTACTGATGATGATGATTACAATTACGCTATATCACCTATTCTGGCCTCCTAAACTTAGAACAACACCTAGCCTTCCTTATATCAGAACAAAGTTACCTTGAAACAATACCTTCCTAACCAATGTCCCCCATTGCTGATCTCTTCTCACCACCTCGCAGCCCCCCCCCATTCACCACTGAATTACCTTCCTCCCTCGGCAACACCCAGATCTTTCTACAAGGCCTCGCACTCCTGCGATTTGCAGGTTACAGGGCAACACCCCAGCTCCGGCCAGCGTCGTTCTGACATCGACGAACCAGGGGCACAGAACAAAGCAACTCTGTTGACATCAGTCCGGGTTCTACCATCTGTGAGCACCGATACCCTAGATAAGAGCAAAGGCTAGATGCTACCAAAATCCAGAAAACCAGAAAGAAGATGACACGACTGATGATGATGATGATGATGATGATGATGATGATGTGTATGCTTCACCATGCAACTGTGCCGAGCTTTACAAAAACTCGCAAAAAAAATTAACGATCTCGCCACTCAGCTGAGTCGAGCTTCATACACCCTGCAAACATACAACGCTCCCGCACTCCTCATTCTTAGCACACTCTTCTCTTCTCTAGTACGTAATTCCCCGACGCGTTTCGCTGTCGACGTACAGCGACAGCTCATCAGGGGGCTGAACCCAAGGAGAACTCTTCGTATAAACCTGAGATGGTATGCTGTATTACCATCTCTGTTATATAGTTTCCCCGTTCATGAGATCTCATCAAAAACCTGTGAAGGTCCTACCCCGTCGTCACTTCTATCCTATCCCTACCTCTACGCGCATCTTCCTTCCGCCTTATCTTAGTACTTCTCCCGCCCAACACCTTGACCCCCTTTGGCTATTTTGTAGTACCGATTCATTCTCACATTCTTCTCCCGAACCTTCCCTACGTACCTTCCACCGTCCTTGCCTTCTTTCTTCAAAATCCTCGGCAAGAACCGTCTCTGGCTCTTCCCCCATACCTTCCCCTTCCTCTTCCGCCATCTCCTCACCCGTTCGTACTATGTTTGTCACTTCCGCGATCACCGCTTGCTTCCCTTCCCACTTAAGTATCTGCTGCCTCCATTCTTCGTCTTCCTCTTCCCTTTCTGCCTTCGCCCTTCCTTGTTATACTCGCTGAGTCCAAACTCTGCTGTTTCTTCTGCCATACCCCCCGTTCCTCTTCGTGTACCACCCTCTTTCCCCCCTTCCCGGTATTACTATGTTTTAGCCTGACGCCCTCCCACTATAGCTTCCGTCCAGTACGTGGTTCTTCTGATCGCTAAGCACGCCGGTATTGTTAACTCGCTCCGCTTGCGCAATACCCTGTTCCCGGTAGCTTTTTGTAGGCCTAATACTTTTACTGCCTTTCCCGGTTGTCAGTCCCAGTTCATTCTGACCGTTCTATTCTTACATTCCTTCGAAAAAGAAGTAAAAAATTCTCCCGAAAAAAATCAGAAATTCATCTCGGCGCGATTTCAAAAATGTGATTCAAAATCCCTACTGCATATTGTACACTGATCGGCTCACATTTCCCACAGAACACCCCACCCGACATGAAACTCGCTTCCCGTACCCAAAGCTTCTATTCTGAATATTGTACACTCCTTCATACTGCCCGAAAACTTCTCAATCCGGGGTACATGCCGGAGAGCATAGCCCCCCAGCGACTTCCGGATAGCTTGGCAAACCTTGCCAACGCACCGAGAGAGACCTCCGAGGGATAGTAGCGGAGGTTCGCCTCCATTATGATTGCAGTAATGGTGGACACTGTTGCTTTGTCTGAAGTGGACAACCAGTATGCCCTCAGCATCATTGCCATCTATTGGTGGGGAGCATCACCTGCTGGAAACCGGGTCCAGCGTCCCTCAAGTACATCATTGAGAGTGACGCCATTGTGCTGGAAACCGAGGCTGATTAATTTACCCTAACTTTGTTTTTCGTTCCACAACCCATGAGGAAGACCCTACACTCACCCGCCCTTACATCTCAGGCGAGGAGGGCTGGGTGTCAGAAGGTCGGCCTGTTGGGCACGGACGTCTGTGAAGGTGCCACAGCCTCCATGAATGACGCGATCCGTAGGGTCCCACCCTCACATTTCAAGTCACCTCGGACGACTCCCTAGAGATTTCCATCGTCTTGCCTGGGCCGCCCTTATTTTTTAGGGCGGACCCTACAAGCCCAAAATGTGGAAATATTCCGGAGTTCGTTTTCATCGTGATTAGGGTGTGGTGGAACGATGATTTTCTAAGAATCCTTACATTTGTAGTGGTGTCGAACGAGGCCCTGAAGTTCTCCCTTGAAGAGGGCGTTGTTGCGTGAAAGCCAGATGAATGATGAGTATGATAATCCCTCTGCAGATCTGACTTATATATCCCCAACCTGAGTAATAGAGCCTCGCCACACCACTCTCGGAATGTGAAAACGACAAAAATGTGGCAGGTGCATCTGGCCATGTTCTAGCGGGAAGTTCGTTCTCATTTTGCACATTTCGAGAGTGGCGATGTATCTTTCCTTGTTCTAGCTGAAGATTCAGTATCATTTTGCACATTTCGAGAGTGGTGGAGCGAGGCCCTCCATCTTCGCCACACAGCCTTTCGAGCCAACTCGCATTTCTCACATTTTTACACGTGTCAGTCCGAATGCACTCGAAAAGCATTTCGAAGAGGACCGTCCCTCCGGCCTGTCACTGCCCGAAACTCAAAAGCCTCAATCGGGTCTTGTGAAAATGGGCCCTCACGATGACCATATGTCAGGGTAGTGACCCTGACAACCGCCATTTTTGTCGAGGTGTGCCCACCTGTCACGAGGGAAGTAGAATGCCGGAATTTGAAAGGACAAATGTTTCGGAAGTCTGTGTGGCGAAGGTTTTTTTTTTTTTTTTTTTTTTTTTTTGTTTAGGGGGGGAAGTTAAAAATCCAGATGGGGGAAAAGTTGTTAAAAAAAAAATTTTTGAAATTACCTGGGGGGGGCGAAGGTTTTTTTTTTTTTTTTTTTTTTTTTTTTTTTTTTTTTTTTTTTTTTTTTTTTTTCCCTTTTCTTTCAAAAGCCACTCTAATATCTTAAACTACCAGTACCTCGCTCAGCTATTGAATCCGAGCCTCCCAGCACGCTGCGCGCCAAGTCCTGCCGAGCCACCGTCGCAATTTTTTTTTTCGTTTTGCCTGCGGCCTCCAGCCAATGCGGTCCAGCAGGCCGAAGCCCAAATGGCGCGGCGAGTATACGGGAAGCGCCGAGGCCGATAGCTGGGCCAGGTACTGGTGGTTTAAAACCACGATACCCTAAATTGTTGCAAGAAAACACAAACGTAGCCTGATTAGGGTCCACTTAAAAACAAAATGGAATTCCAAATGAGGCCTATTTAACCAAAACCCTAACGAAAATCACAAGGTGTTTCCACGTGACACTTGGCGGATCAGAGCAGATTTCAATGAACAGAATGTCCCACTCTCTCCAATCCAACCGCCGAAGGGCATTTCAGTCGAAGGCCACGAAGAGTGGCAAGCCTAATGTGGGCAGCAACATCAGACCCGCCATTCTGGATGACCCCAACCTTGGCCCATGGCAACTGATTCCAATAATTACACCTGACATGGCTGTCAGGATCATTGCAGAGCAATCAAATGATTCCACCTGGCACTTGTGAGATCATGGCAAATCAATCAGAAAATGACTCGAAAGGATTTCACCTGGCGCAGCAGTAGTCTCACTCAAGATCATGGCAGATCAATCATGATCTGGTAATTCCACGTAAGACAGCATAGTCTTCCACTCAATGAAGCAGAATTGCGGAATGCATCCATAGCCCATCGATTTAAATTTTAAACCATTTCACGTGGCACTGTGATAAAAACCAGACCACTCTCGGCGAGCAAAATAACAGAGCAGGCGAAGGTCGTCCAGGATGGTGCATGGGTCCTGGGGACCAACTCACGCGAGACTGTTCACAGCATGCATCATCATCATACACAATGAGTTGAAGTCTTCACACATCAGACAAAGGAGAGGTAAGAAGAGAACCGAGTTGCGCAGCTTATATTATCAAAAACATAATTACAAAGAGGATAATAGTTCCTTGAGTTCAAACGCTCAACCAGCGCAGCATAACTCTCTCAACCAACTAGTCAATGTGGCTTCTACAAATCAGCGCCACCTCTGCAGATTACATCCAACTCAGGTAAGTAGTCACCATAGCCGAACCTTACTTGCACCCCTCTGTCTCAGTTCCTTCTTCCCTACTATGCATGTACACTCTCTTCTCTCTCACAAGGATCTACTCTGAATGCTACTCATAGAAGAACTACTACTAACCCTCTACGTACTGCTAACTGGCTGGGCAGCTATGGCTGCTTCCTTCTCCAGCGCCCAGTCTTCTTCCCTCAGTCTAGCGCATCTTCACCCTCAAGCGCTGCTCCTACTGGCATTCTGCGCGTGGAAGTGCTGAAGCACTTGTGCGCCAGCCAGGAGGAGCAGCGCTGGAGGGTGAAGTTGCGCTAGACTGAGGGAAGAAGACTGGGCGCTGGAGAGGGAAGCAGCCATAGCTGCCCAGCGAGTTAGTAGTAGGTAGAGGGTTAGTAGTAGTTCTTCTATGAGTAGCATTTGAGTAGATCCTTGTGAGAGAGAAGGGAGTGTACATGCATAGTAGGGAAGAAGGAACTGAGACAGAGGGGTGCAAGGAAGGTTCGGCGATGGTGACTACTTACCTGAGTTGGATGTAATCTGCAGAGGTGGCGCTGATTTGTAGAAGCCACAATGACGAGTTGGTTGAGAGAGTTATGCTGCTGCTGGTTGAGCGTTTGAACTCAGGGAACTATGATACTCTCTGTAATCATGTTTTTGATAATATAAGCTGCGCAACTCGGTTCTCTTCTTACCTCTCCTTTGTCTGATGTGTGTGACTTCAACTCATTGTGTATGATGATGATGCATGCTGTGAACACTCTCGCATGAGTTGGTCCCCAGGACCCATGCAATGGCGGGCTTAATGGGGGTGGCATAAAGCCCCGTCATTATGGATGATCTCCACTGTATCATCCATTGTGATGGCAGATCCATTGATGAGAAGGTGATGGGTGAAGGGTGATCTGTTGATGACCGGGCGAATGGAGATGCATAACAAGTGATGGGTGATGGGTGATAGGTAATCTGCTGTTAATGGGTAACGGGGATGAGTAATCTGTTGTCCACGGGTGATGGCCATCTGTTGATAATTGAATATGGGGTGATCTGCTAGTGGGAGGCAACCGGTGGTCTGTCGATGATGAGCGGGCCCGGGGTGATGTACTGTTATTGGGCGATGTGCAAATGGTGATGTGAAGAGCGATATGTTGATAACAGCGGCATGGTGATGGTGAGATGATATCCACATGAAGGAATTTTTCCTTTTGCGGAAGGGCGCAGCGCTGCTGGGAGTGCTGCACCCGGCCTGATAGCGCCTGCACATGGGTTTTCTCACGGCGCGGTCGTGCTGCTGTAGGTTGCGATGAGTTGCGCGGCGTGCTCCCATGGCGCGGGCGAGGAAGGTGAAGGGATGGCGGGCGGATGGCTGGCTCGTCGGTGGTGTGAGGAGRTGGCGGKTGGTWGCGYGGCGTGCTYCYATGGCGCGGGCGAGGAAGGTGAAGGGATGGCGGGSGGATGGCTGGCTCGTCGGTGGTGTGAGGAGATGGCGGGTGGTAGCGTGGCGTGCTTCTATGGCGGGGGCGAGGCAGGTGAAGGGATGGCGGGCGGATGGCTGGCTCGTCGGTGGTGTGAGGAGATGGCGGGTGGATAGTTGGCTTGTTGGTGGAGTGAAGGGATGACGGGCGGATAGTTGGCTCGCCGATCTACGAAGCGGAAGGTGACCATGTGCGCCTCCATCCCTGACTGAATTGAGGCGCGTTTTTAGAACGGGTGTTTACCCGAGAGAGAGCGGTACATGCAGGACGAACGGCATGCAGGAGGAACGGCGCAAGGGAGCGGCAATGACATTGGTTGGCACGTGCTCCACCGTAGAACGTGCTGCAGAGGGGAACGACAATCTAATCAACGTCGGCCACATGTGTCCTCTTCCTCAGCCACGGGTAAGTATTAGGTAAGTAGATGGTGGTTTAGACCCCCTGTGGCGACTCGCCAACGGGTTTGGCGAGAGGGTGCCGCACTATTTTCGAGTTGGGTGAATCGAAGATGGCCGGTTATGCCTTTGGTGATTGGCGTATTGCGTTGAGCTAAGTAGCTTGCGGAAGCAGACAGCGGGACGAAAGGAATCTTTCTTCCCCCAAAGGCGCAGGGGTAGGGTTCGAAGGGTAAGAGGGAGGAGGTGGTGAGGTGTGGTTTGAGGAAGAGGGGATGGAGATGGCTGTCTTTTGTAATTCACGTGTGGTCCTTTTTTTTTTTTTTTTTTTTTTTTTTTTTTTTTTTTTTTTTTTTTTTTTTTTTTTTTTTTTTTTTTTTTTTTTTTTGTTAAAGATCAATGGGCCCAGTGCCCAATGCTGATATTCAATGAAAATATTGAGGCCGGGGTCCTCACAGTCTACCCGGAGAGACCGAACCAGACATACTGAGAACCGCGCTCAGTGTCCCTCCTATAATGTTGATACTGAATCTGATTGTGATTGATGAAATTAGTGATGTTGACTCTACTGATGATGATGATTACAATTACGCTATATCACCTATTCTGGCCTCCTAAACTTAGAACAACACCTAGCCTTCCTTATATCAGAACAAAGTTACCTTGAAACAATACCTTCCTAACCAATGTCCCCCATTGCTGATCTCTTCTCACCACCTCGCAGCCCCCCCCCATTCACCACTGAATTACCTTCCTCCCTCGGCAACACCCAGATCTTTCTACAAGGCCTCGCACTCCTGCGATTTGCAGGTTACAGGGCAACACCCCAGCTCCGGCCAGCGTCGTTCTGACATCGACGAACCAGGGGCACAGAACAAAGCAACTCTGTTGACATCAGTCCGGGTTCTACCATCTGTGAGCACCGATACCCTAGATAAGAGCAAAGGCTAGATGCTACCAAAATCCAGAAAACCAGAAAGAAGATGACACGACTGATGATGATGATGATGATGATGATGATGATGATGTGTATGCTTCACCATGCAACTGTGCCGAGCTTTACAAAAACTCGCAAAAAAAATTAACGATCTCGCCACTCAGCTGAGTCGAGCTTCATACACCCTGCAAACATACAACGCTCCCGCACTCCTCATTCTTAGCACACTCTTCTCTTCTCTAGTACGTAATTCCCCGACGCGTTTCGCTGTCGACGTACAGCGACAGCTCATCAGGGGGCTGAACCCAAGGAGAACTCTTCGTATAAACCTGAGATGGTATGCTGTATTACCATCTCTGTTATATAGTTTCCCCGTTCATGAGATCTCATCAAAAACCTGTGAAGGTCCTACCCCGTCGTCACTTCTATCCTATCCCTACCTCTACGCGCATCTTCCTTCCGCCTTATCTTAGTACTTCTCCCGCCCAACACCTTGACCCCCTTTGGCTATTTTGTAGTACCGATTCATTCTCACATTCTTCTCCCGAACCTTCCCTACGTACCTTCCACCGTCCTTGCCTTCTTTCTTCAAAATCCTCGGCAAGAACCGTCTCTGGCTCTTCCCCCATACCTTCCCCTTCCTCTTCCGCCATCTCCTCACCCGTTCGTACTATGTTTGTCACTTCCGCGATCACCGCTTGCTTCCCTTCCCACTTAAGTATCTGCTGCCTCCATTCTTCGTCTTCCTCTTCCCTTTCTGCCTTCGCCCTTCCTTGTTATACTCGCTGAGTCCAAACTCTGCTGTTTCTTCTGCCATACCCCCCGTTCCTCTTCGTGTACCACCCTCTTTCCCCCCTTCCCGGTATTACTATGTTTTAGCCTGACGCCCTCCCACTATAGCTTCCGTCCAGTACGTGGTTCTTCTGATCGCTAAGCACGCCGGTATTGTTAACTCGCTCCGCTTGCGCAATACCCTGTTCCCGGTAGCTTTTTGTAGGCCTAATACTTTTACTGCCTTTCCCGGTTGTCAGTCCCAGTTCATTCTGACCGTTCTATTCTTACATTCCTTCGAAAAAGAAGTAAAAAATTCTCCCGAAAAAAATCAGAAATTCATCTCGGCGCGATTTCAAAAATGTGATTCAAAATCCCTACTGCATATTGTACACTGATCGGCTCACATTTCCCACAGAACACCCCACCCGACATGAAACTCGCTTCCCGTACCCAAAGCTTCTATTCTGAATATTGTACACTCCTTCATACTGCCCGAAAACTTCTCAATCCGGGGTACATGCCGGAGAGCATAGCCCCCCAGCGACTTCCGGATAGCTTGGCAAACCTTGCCAACGCACCGAGAGAGACCTCCGAGGGATAGTAGCGGAGGTTCGCCTCCATTATGATTGCAGTAATGGTGGACACTGTTGCTTTGTCTGAAGTGGACAACCAGTATGCCCTCAGCATCATTGCCATCTATTGGTGGGGAGCATCACCTGCTGGAAACCGGGTCCAGCGTCCCTCAAGTACATCATTGAGAGTGACGCCATTGTGCTGGAAACCGAGGCTGATTAATTTACCCTAACTTTGTTTTTCGTTCCACAACCCATGAGGAAGACCCTACACTCACCCGCCCTTACATCTCAGGCGAGGAGGGCTGGGTGTCAGAAGGTCGGCCTGTTGGGCACGGACGTCTGTGAAGGTGCCACAGCCTCCATGAATGACGCGATCCGTAGGGTCCCACCCTCACATTTCAAGTCACCTCGGACGACTCCCTAGAGATTTCCATCGTCTTGCCTGGGCCGCCCTTATTTTTTAGGGCGGACCCTACAAGCCCAAAATGTGGAAATATTCCGGAGTTCGTTTTCATCGTGATTAGGGTGTGGTGGAACGATGATTTTCTAAGAATCCTTACATTTGTAGTGGTGTCGAACGAGGCCCTGAAGTTCTCCCTTGAAGAGGGCGTTGTTGCGTGAAAGCCAGATGAATGATGAGTATGATAATCCCTCTGCAGATCTGACTTATATATCCCCAACCTGAGTAATAGAGCCTCGCCACACCACTCTCGGAATGTGAAAACGACAAAAATGTGGCAGGTGCATCTGGCCATGTTCTAGCGGGAAGTTCGTTCTCATTTTGCACATTTCGAGAGTGGCGATGTATCTTTCCTTGTTCTAGCTGAAGATTCAGTATCATTTTGCACATTTCGAGAGTGGTGGAGCGAGGCCCTCCATCTTCGCCACACAGCCTTTCGAGCCAACTCGCATTTCTCACATTTTTACACGTGTCAGTCCGAATGCACTCGAAAAGCATTTCGAAGAGGACCGTCCCTCCGGCCTGTCACTGCCCGAAACTCAAAAGCCTCAATCGGGTCTTGTGAAAATGGGCCCTCACGATGACCATATGTCAGGGTAGTGACCCTGACAACCGCCATTTTTGTCGAGGTGTGCCCACCTGTCACGAGGGAAGTAGAATGCCGGAATTTGAAAGGACAAATGTTTCGGAAGTCTGTGTGGCGAAGGTTTTTTTTTTTTTCTGAGGCTTGGACCCCACTGGCCGGCGGCGTGGAAAAGTTTTGGCGAGGAAGTGTTTTTCAGACCCCACAGGTGTTGGAAACCGTCGTGGAAAGTCGGCCCGGAAAGGAATTTCATACCCCACTGCGGTTGGAAAGAGGTCGTGGAAAAGCTGGCGGGGCGTTTCTACTCGGCTCGCGGTGTGGAAATTTTTGGCAACGAGTTTCCAAACAGTTTCCAAGGACGGCTCCAAACGAGTCGGGGGGGGAGCATGGAAAACAGTTTCCAGGATCGGGCTGGACGCCGTGGCGTTTTGTAGACACTTCATTGGCTGCGCAAGCAGACCATGGACCACAGCCCCCGCCGGGCTTGCCTTTTTGGGAAACACCCCGGTGCAATTTCCTATTCGAGATGCCCAAACTTTTCCAATGCCGAAACTATCGGCCTGCGGTGGGGTCCCAATGAAACGAGGAAGAATGTTTCCAACCACGGTCGGCCATTTTTTATGGCCAAAACTTTTCCACGCCGACGAATGTTTCAAAAGTCAAAGGGTCATAGCTCAGGTCTGCAGAGGCATTATCATGGGCGTTATCTGGTGGGCACGAAATCAGAAGCTGTTTAGAGACGAGGACACGGGGTTCGACCAGCTGAAGAATTTGATAAAGTTGAGAATTAGATTGACATTGATTGCGGACTGGCAACAGAAAGGTTGGTTGTGGTTTCACAAGACCTGGGTCTCGCAGAACCGGCTGGCACAGATATCTCCTGAAGGTAAACTCTCCATTTGCAGCTGGTTGAAGAAGTGAGCTTAGTAGCGGTATCAGTGGGCGCCGATTTAGGCAAGCATGAATATAGGATTGGATACTATGATTGAATTGAGGTCATTGGCTGAAGATTCGGGGGAGTCGGCTTTAGACTCTCATGAAGTACAGTCGGGTAATGCTCCCGGAGTAGTGTTAGATAGCAGTATGGCCAGGGTGTGGAGTATTTCTGTTGATGAATTGACATGGTCCAGTGAAATTCCAGGATAGATCTGATGAGAAGGACCAGTTCCCCTTTTTGTAGAAATAGCATGTCTATCGTAAGGAGCATGGGACACTGGACCCGGTTTCCAGTAAAGCCTCATGGAGGTCTGGTGACTTTCCCGGGTTGAAATGTGGAGGGATTCCCGGCCTCCTTTTGCAATTATAAGGAAACTATGCTATTTCCCAAAAAAAAAAAAGTCGAAGGGTTTTTTTTTTCCCCCGAGAGAAAAACAATTCAAAGATGGGGAGAGGGGGGAGGGGGGGCGGTTTGAACGGCGGGCTTTCGAATTTCATCCGACAACTTTCGAAAAATGCCTCTGTTCGAAAGGCTGTGTGGCGAGCCCCTTACTCCTGTTTCTTTTTTCTTTGTTCTTCTTTTTTTGACACAAGTCTTTGCCAGCCCAACCTGACAGCACAGCAACAGAAGTTAGGAATATCCTACAAACTACACTAGCCAGACCAACCTGGCACAACAAGTGCACACTCTAGACCAACCCGGAAAAAAAAAGAAAAAAAAAAGGAGTCGAGTTTCCGTTCTAGGCGAAGGTCTCGGTCGGCAATGGAGGGAACGCGTGGCACATCGAACATTGCCATTTCGAGAACAACCACGGCTCCGCCCTTCTCCTCTCCACTTCCGGCAGTGGGAAAGTCGTCCGTACCACGTTCAGGTCCAACAGGGCGGGAGGGAATGGTGGAGCCGTGTTGATTGACGCACGGGCGGAGAGGTACGTCTTCGATCGCGTGACCCTGGACTCGAACACGGCTGGAAAGAGTGGCGGCGGCATCTTCATCGAGGGGTCATACGCGCCGTACCCTGAGAGGATGAAGGTGCTCATCACGCGATGCAACTTCACGAAGAACGTGGCGAAGGGCGGCCCCGGCGGCGCGCTGGCGGTGGGCTCGTATGTGGAAGCGCGCGTCTGTCGCACCGCCATCGCCGGGCGTGTCGCGGGTGGGAACACAGCAAAGGGCGGGAAAGGCAACGACGTCGCTGTGGTGTCCAGCGATTTTCACAGGCTTCCAACGGCCGTGTCGGTCTGTCCCAAGGACGAACTTTCCCTCTTCGTCGTCCCGGTTCCAAAAATTCCGATGGTTCAACGTCCGGTCATTCGCCAGAACTGCGAGGTCTGCATATTGCAGGTCTAATTAGTGCATGTCCTCAAGCCGTATCACAGTATAGAATAGAAGATTTGATGCAGGATTGTTTCATTTGAGAGCGTGAAGGAGGACAAAGTTTATGTTCTCGATTCTTTCTTGAGGACTTGTGTTGTGTTGTGTTGCTGCCCACCGCTGCCGCGTCCGACTCTCTCTCGGTGTGGCTGAGTCGTCGACGTCGTCTTTTTCTATCTGTCGCTCTGTGTATTCAGCAGTCCGTTCCTCTCAGTGTGTCTGGTCTGTCTATCGGTCAGGATGGGACATCATGCTGATCGTTAGGCTTAAGTTTGCGGTTCTCACTCTGCCTGCCTCACGCAATCTGTCTTACCTCCGATGTCTTCAGGGCTTGCGCGAGCAGATTACTTAATATAGTGTCCGCATCTGCCCGTGTTCTTCGACGTAGTGCATTTGGACTGTGGCTAAATGTCTATCGTTTTTTGAAAAATGTTGGAGGCGGAGTGAAATTGCCTTTTTTTCGCGCTGTGTTGTCGTCATCCTGGAAGAAGAGGCCTTTTTTTTTTTTTTTTTTTTTTTTGGGGTTTGTAATGCGTGTCATCCTTGCGCAGTGGCCATGCTAATCTTCTTTCTCTCTATCGTTCCAATTTGTCCCGAAGATGGTCAAGAAAAGCTTTTTGGTGCTCCTCCGGCTTCCGTGCTCCCGTTTTAACTTGTGCTCCACACGGCACACGAACCGAATATCGAAAAGGAGTGCATCTTTCTAAGAATATGCCCACGTTCATCACTTTTGCTATAAATAGTAACGAGTGTATTTTTTGCCACCTTTTTTTTTTTTTTTTTTTTTAAAAAGGGCGATGGCCTTGAGGTATCATCATCGGACTAACCAGCCCAGGTAAATTCAATCTTGTGTCTAATCTGACAACGGTGGCCTTTCAGCCCAGGGTGGCCTGATCAGGGAACCCCCAACGGGGGGCACCGGCCAGGGGACAGCCAGTGGCAGAGGGATCGAGCATCATCTGAGTGGCCAGTAGCTATAACTCCCCGATTACCCCTCCCCCTATGAGCATCAGCAGAGCCTGCTTTTTAATGCCAACCAACGGGCTATCTCTAGGTGGCGGGCGCCAAGCATGCCCAGGAAGGTACATGACGGCAATGGGGATTGAACCCAAGACCTCCTGAATGCCACTTGCGTGCCTTACCAACTGAGCTAGGCCGCTGGATGCTTTTTGCCACCTTTCGATGGCCCATGCAGTCGTTTTGTTTTCGTTTCGTCTGCCGTGTGGCCACGCCCAGCCTCGTGCTTGCTCTTCAATTGACTGGCAATCAGCATCTAGAATTTAAACCAATTGGCGTCCGAAACAGGGAGGACCTGGTGCAGATCCGCTGGGCCTGAGTGAGGGGTATAAATACTATAAATAGATAGTCCACTACACCAAAGCCTGTGTTGAGAGGTCGGCTTAGGGTAAACAGATTTGCAGCACCAAATGTTGAAATGCAGATTCAAGCTCGAATCCAGATACAGTCCTTTGAATCAGATGCCCCGAATAACATAATTGAAAACTCTGAATTACCTGGGTCCGGTCAGCTTCAATGGTGATACCAACAACAACAACAACAACAAGAGCATTAGGAGGTATCAGCAGCCTAGATGGACTGGTGTACAACCATTCCCACAAAGTTTCTGCATTCGAAAATTTAGGTGACTGCGGGGGCGATCAGCGACGCAGCGCATCAGGCTTCGCTAATTTCCGCGGTACCTCCGCTGGGAACAGCGGCGGGAACATAGCATGGTCTGACCTCGTCTCGTTTTCCCCGAAAGCTCGTCGTCGTCGGTAATTCGGAGGCTGGCGAGACTAAGGGAGGCTATTCTCACCATAGCATCTATGGTGGGTCTCCACCCATGGAATATTCGGGGGACAGAGTAGGTCTAGGCGCCCATGCATCCTCAAGCTTAGACAGTTTCACGCTCGACGGAAGCAGGTAGTAACCTGAGGAAGGCTCAGGGCGAAGAGGAAGCAATCGACGACAGTGTCCGACATCCGGCCCCGGCACTGTTGGTAAGAAGTCCAGCAACAGAACCTGGGCAAGGGGAAGTGGTTTATCCTGTTGTTTGTCGAAGCCTCTGTCAACGTAACTTGTGTCTTAAATTATTTGGTAACTGAATAGTACGAGTGGTCTTTAGTTGTTTGAAAGCACCTGGCTCGTTTTAGGGATTAGTGAGTGTTTTCGCTAGCGACAGTTCAGACGAGGTTATGGATGCTATGCCCTCGGGTCCGCCAAATCCCCCTCCGACTACCCCATCGACATAACACTTGGTCAGGATTCCGCGGATCCGCTCTTTCTCCTCCTCCGACTCGGAGGAGGAGAAAGAGCGGATCCGCGGAATCCTGACCAAGTGTTATGTCGATGGGGTATTACCGAAAAAACTAGCTCCCAACACCGTTGAAGTGGGAGACGATTACGTTAAGGTAACTGTAAACCCGGAAGTATACCGGATTCAAGCGGACTGGCTACGGGAGCACGCAGTCTCGATATTTTTTGGTGACGAGTCGACCTCTGTGCCTATTGATGTCAAAAACGGTTGGTACGTCTATATGAGAACGGGTGGGCAACAGGAGGTGAAGTTTCAGCCCCCCCCCAAAAGAGGCCTGTTTCATAACGAGGGGAGAAATCTCGCTACCTATGTCGCGTCCGCGAAGGAGATAGCTACCTACATGCTGAGAGTAGGAGAAGCTCAAATCACGTTGGATAATAAGCAGTACACGGTGTCCTTCCGTCCATGGATGACGGAACAAGAGCTGTGGGAGTGGCGGGAAGTGGCGAGATATAAGTTTTTTTGGATACGATGCCAATTGGTCACGGTCGCAGCTCTTGTTCCGCTCCTTGGTGCCGTGGAGGACGCGTTTGGAAAAGTGGTCAGGGTACTCTCGGCCTACAAAGACCAATCCTCACCAGATCTCGTCAATATTCGTTTTGATTTAGAGTCAGCAGCGAGACTACGGTACAAACGTTATCTGGTGGTTGATCTGGGGAATGATGGGTAGGTGGACATAGAAGTAGTGTGTGCCTCGACGCCATGGTGCCCTCGTTGTAGGCAACACTTCCACTCCGAAGACGACCCCGATTGCCCAAAAAGGAAAGAGACGTCCTACGCGGACAAGGTGAAGGGCAAAGATTCAAATCAAGCGGGGAAAGTAAAAGACCGGGAAAAGGGGAAAACCAAAACCCCCTCCCCGGCAGGTGAGAAAGCTAAGGATGGAGAGAAAGAGAAGTCCCCTCCCAAGAATCCGACGAATGGAAAGAATCCGCTCCCCCCTGAGCCTGAGCACGAGGAAGGAAACGGGAAAGGGAACGGGAACGAGCGGGTAGATATCCCGAAGAAAGATCAGGGAAACATGACTACGGTTAGTGAGGAAGGTGAGAAAGATCAGAATATGCGGAATTCGGGAGGGCAACCTGTAGTCCCGGAGCAGGATTCACACATGGACGTCAAAGGAGTTGGAAGGGAGATGAAAGGGTTGACAGAAGAGGAGAAGGGAAAGAGTGAAGAAGAAGCTTGGGACGGAATGGATGAGGATAAATGGGCAGGAGGAGAGAAACGGAAAAAGGAGGAAGAGGAGCCGGAAGAGGAGCTGGAAGATTTAGTGGAAAAATTACAGAGAGAAGACTCGACAGAAGACGAGGAAGATGAGGTGGATACAGGAAAGGACGAAATGGAGGAAGAGAAGGACGACAGTGGAGTTGACAAGGCTCTCCAGTGGGAGCATTCGTTCTCTTTGAGTGAGGATGAGGAGGATGTGGAGGAGGAAGAAGTGGAGGGAGTCATGATCCGGCTGATGGTGATGACCGATGGCCCGAATCCGGTCAACGTATATGACAACGCCACATACGGTATGAGTACTCCAGGCAAGGACCTGGAGGGAGTGACCACCTCCAGACAGTTACCTGGGATTTCCTCCCCGGAAGAAGAATTTGCAGATTGCCGAGAAGTGATCTCAACTTCAGATAGAGAAGAATCTGCGGACCGAATGCCCGGAAGTAAGTCACCAAACGCAAAAAAAACTATAGACAGAATGCCAACCAAAAGGGTTAAAAACATGGCCAGAAAGCTTAACGGCAATGATAAAGTGGAACGAAGCTCGCCTCCAGACAGGCAAAAGAAAGAAAAGAAAGGACAAACAAGCCGTCTGGTCAAACAACTTTCCTCCGTTGCCGAGCGCATCGGTCCGGCACCACACGCGGCAGCGCGGGACCCTCTCGGCCGCGTCACGCAGGAGTTGGATCAACATCGTCACGAACACACAAAATGGAGCTTCCTTAGGCCACTCCGGCCGAGTGCGCCAGCCATACCTCTCGCGAGCCCCTACGACAGAATAGGGCCTACGCGAGGCACAACTTACCTCCACCTTACGGGAGTTGTCACCTCCCTTCGGTGGGCGTATCCCCGTCGAGCTACCAGTCCACAGTACGAAAGCTAATCAGTTGCAGTCGCAGAGGTGGACCAGCCGAGGGCGTTTCTCGTTCGTTGTAGCATAGGGGGTATGCGTGGTAATACGCCTATCGGGCCCGCACACAAACCGACATCTTGGGGGGCTGAAGTCCCAAGCAAGGCTCGTCTTCGGTCGACTAGGACGCATCCCACACACCACGCGCACACCACTTTACGAACAAAAAAATATAAAACACACACACACACACATACGAAACGATACAACACAAACAACGCGACAACGCTCCTAGACCCTCGGTAGCCGTCCCATAATTCCCTGATGCAGAAATCGGATAGCCGCCGCGCGCGAGACTTAGTATAAAACCGCGCGGACGCAGGGCTACCTCATACCGACTCGCAATGCAAACGTGCGCAAGCAGCCGCAATGATGACGTACAATGTAGTGCTCATAGTCAAGCGGTCCCTCGTGGATCCGAGTACCGCTTATGACACTCAAGTGTCAGACTCGAAGTGTCGTGAGGGTCTAAATCCTTCATCCCGTTCACCCGCCCAAGCCGCACAGTTGAAGAAAAGAACGGAAGCAACAGCAGCCGGCGCTCGGAGTTTTTCCCCCGATTTATACCTGTCGCGCCCGCGCCGGGGCCGAGCTAATCTTTTYTGTGTCGTTCCGCCTTCAACAGATGTCCCGAAGGGCGTGGCCCGGGCGATGCCCCGCGGCTTTCCCAAAGGCCACCCGGTCTTCCCCTCTTCCTTGCGTGCACCTAGCCTGGTTCGCGTCCGGGTTCATCCCCGGACTCCTTTTCATTCGATATCCTCACGTAGGGGCCATACAGATCTTCCCTGTATCGAACCAAATCCTTAATGGCTCAGTGTTACCCCACCCCATTCTGCTATTTCCGCATGGAGCTGGCCCCCTTTCGGGGCTGGGCTCAGGGACGTGCCCCAACATGCGCTGCAGCCCATGGCAGCAACAAGTGCCCGAGCCTGCCCCCGCTTCATGATTTATGCGTGCCACCCCCACACAGGGGTCACGCTAATCCYCGGCTCGACCGCACGACGGCATCGGGGGCACTAGACTCCAATTAACTAGCTCAGCAGTTCGGGATCCTCGGTTCTATTCCCCAGACACCACTCCTTGGCCCTGACGCGGGTCGTATTCCAACAGTCCGTGGGTACGCTCCTCGAGCTTAAAGTCACGGCGGGTCAGCAGCCCACGCCCGAAACCAAGGAAATAATAATAATTATTTAGGATGGGCCCCAACATAAAAAGATGCGACTGCCGTGGCACAGACCGCAGAGCTTGCCAGCGCCCCCTTGGCCTTGCGGACCGGGCCACGATCGGAATCCCTAGCCAAAACGAAAGGGGGATAGTCCCACGGGACCCCCAACCCCTCAACTCCCTGCTGCTCCGCTGCCCCTGCGCCGTCGCCCGTCGGCGTCGATCCCCGTACCTCCGTGTCCCAAATCCAATACCATAACCTATAGGGCCAAGCCCAAACCTGGGACCTTCATGCGCGGAACCCACTATAAGGCGGCGCGACCCAACGTTCACGCCGACTTACCCAAGCTATACCACGGCTGCCACTCGTACCACTTCGCATGCCAAGACCTACCGCAGTCACACTGTCGCCATCGTCGCCACCGTCGAAGTCGTCCGCCATACGCACGCGTAGCCCAATCAAGCATACCAACAAAAAAAAATTACCCTCAAATCCTAGTCTAATCATGACTAAACAAAAATAAAAATAAAGGTAAAAATAAAAACGAACCTACCGGCGTCCACGCCGGCTTTATAACCAACGGTAAAAACGGAATCATGCGCGCCTCAAAACCGCGCGCAGACACACTCTTTACTCTAGGTAGCCCTCCAGTCAACGTAATCACAACCACCGCCGCGCCTAGCGCGGTATACTTAACTTTAAACCACTCTATTTTCTGTCGCTTGCAAAAACCAGGGCGGATACCCTTGTAAGGGTATTCGTACTCCGCTGAGTAACTCATGTCCCGAACACACGAGTCTCTCGGAATGTATCCAAACATACACAAACGCTCCAAGCACGCAAATCTATCCCAACACGCCAACATATCACACATCTGGACATAACCGTCTAAGCCATATCAAGAGGAGGGGGGGTACAGTTGGTTCGTCCAGTACTATAATCTGCATATGTCCAAATGGACAAGCTAGTCATCATGCACGTATCTAGCTCATTCCCTACATACAGAAAAACYTGATCCTACAAACGCATAGGCGAACCAGTCCCCACTCACTCGTTGCCTCCCGGTTTCACCTATATGGTTGAACTATTTTCATCCTAGGTCACCTTACCAGACCATTATTGTGGGACCCCTCCCCGGATCCCGCCTATACACGTACACACATCCAAGTGTATGTTCGTCCCGACCCAGGTACTATGCAACTAGCCCTTACCAATTAGTATGGGGGCTATGGTCGCGCGACAATTAGCCTCGCATCCCAATTTCCAGATCAACGCATGTTCAATTAGGCTTTTACTCGCGACGAATCCAAGGATCTAAGCAAATGATTAACAACAGTCTCCCAACTTTGGGTCTATGGCGAATCCCCAACACTCCTTGCTATACTTTCTCTGCTCTAGTCGTCTCATCTACTCTCTCCGCACCCTTCATCACCCGACTCACTCTGATAACCACCTCATTCAGCACCGTCATGCCCCTTTCTTCTTTGAGCCCCACTTATGGTCTCGCTCGCTCCCATGGCGACCCTCGGCGCCTTGCCTGTCATTTCCACGACCTCTATTGCTGCGTCCACTACCTCCACGGCCCGAATGGCCACGCCCGCCATCTCCACGGTCCCTTCCACCTGCCATACTACCCTGCAAAACTTGTTGTATCGGTGGCTGCAACGGGCCGACAGGTTGGAGTTGGACTGGCGGGGGTCCATGGGGTATAATGTTCATCAACGGGCCCGTATAATTACTTGGCGCCCAGGGTAGGTAAGAATTATATGCCGGCCATAAGCTCATTTGGTTACATGGCGCCCACTGCCCATGCAAAACTTGCTCGATCGATGGAGGCCCCCTTGGTCTTGCTTCACCTTCCAACTCTCRCGGGGTAATTGCTACCTGCCGCGAGCTCTGCCCCTTTTTGGTAGCTTGACCGCTCCGAGCGAGGTTCCTCGCCTCTCGCTGCGCCTTAGTCAACTTGGGCGGTCCAAACTCCCATTTTTCTCCCGCCACACCCTTTTCTTTACCTCCTTGCGGAGTACGGCTAGTCTCTCCCCAACAATCACATACCACCTTAACCCAGTGCTCTGGCCACCACCCACTATTTTGCCTCGCCCGACCGGCAGCCGAGGGTGCTCCCACACTAATGAGCCCCCTCTTTGGATCCGACGCAATAACAGGCAGGGCCATATTAGCATCCTGCTCTTCCTTTATTTCAACGAATCCTTCGCCTTTGTTCCTCGTCTGAACACCGGCTCGTCTCTTTGGGGCTCCTATCGAGAGGGGTGACTCTCGGTCATCCTCCTCTATCCCTTTTCCACTTTGCCCAGCTGGCTTACTTGGGGAATCTTCTGAAGCCTTCAGCTTGCCTTTCCTGATCTCCTCCAGCCGTGCTAACCTCTCCTCCAATGCCCCTACTTGTCTTTATAGACCACTTATCTCCATCTGCGATGGTGCGCCCGCAGCTGGTTGCACAGAGCATTCCCCACGTTGGCCTTCTATTCCATCTTCTGGGAATCTTAACCTCAAGGAACTCTCCAACTCACCCCTCATCTTCGCCTTCGGCTTGAGGGCATATACCTCCTCGCTTAGTCCTTCACAAACGAACAAGGGGAACATGTACCACCTCGCCTTCTCGTTCCACTTCTTCATAAGGCAAAATTCCCAGAAATTACGCAGAAAGTTGGGCAAGTTTCTTCCCTGAAACAACCGAGCACGGAGGTCTGGAGGCATCAACTCCTGCACTGCCTCGCGCAACAACACCTTCATTTGGCACGAATTCCTCCAACACAGGATCTTAGCGAAGCCGCTTTCTTCCGCCATGATGCTAACAGCAGCCTGATACGCATAGCGGGCAGTAGACCATCAAACAGTGATTCGGGTAAGCTAAGGCAGACAAAGGCAAACTGCTAACACTTAAACCACGCTATCTGCCCTTTTACTTATGCAATCAATCCTCAACCCCTAGTTACCCTGACGCTTACCTTTATAACACCGGTAATGGGTAGAGAGACGATCCCAACCAAGTCAAAAGAAGCGCATTTGGTAGAGAAAGAAGGCATTCCCTATCGGCCCATTGCTGCCCGAATCTCCTCCCAGTCTCCGCTCCCTTCATCGGGGTCGTGCGAACTTGCATAAGCGTCCACTACCGTGATCAGGTTCCTAAGGTCCTGGCTATGGGGCAAAAACCTTCGATCCAGGTACAACCCATTTATCAACTCACACGTGTACCTTGCATATTCCCATCCTCGCACCTTCATGACGGCCTCTGCAACGGCTTTCACCCTTGCCTGTCCTCCAAAGCATGCCTCTATCAAGAACTCTGGCAGGAAAACTCGTAAAGGGGCTGAGGGAAGTACAAGCTCTTCATTCGTCTACTTTGATGCAGCTTCCTCAGCTACCCTCAAAGGTCTCGTCAACAGGCTCTCATGCCCAAGCGCTAGCTCAATCCCATGTAACGCCCAAAACGAAGAAGGCGCATGCAAAATCACTCTTACAATCGCACAGTCCTGGCCACCATTAAAGCCGGACTCGATCCAGGMAAAAATATCCTTGCCTATCGGTGCACCCCACTAGGAAGAGATGTACTCTCCCTCCCTKACTCGCCTCGGCAGAGAAATCTCGAGCCCATCTTCCCCCTTGACGGGCAGGGTCATACTGAGATCTTCTTTCGCATAAGGCATCATGAGTTGCCTTTGCTCCGGTCTGGGTTCTGCCTATCACAAAAAAACGTCCAGCATACGCCTTCCGTTATTGTATTGGCAATCATACTCCACCATCTCATCTCTAAACCTCATCCTCAGATCATCTTTCCTTAGAACCATTCACTTCCAGCGTTTGCGACCGCCCAACCTAGGAAAAATTTTGATGGTAATATACCATGGTAATACCTCTTTCACAAACACCGACTTCCTAATGGTGACTATTCATACAACATGGTACATTACTCAAGGAATGAATGTCAATGATGCCCTGTTAAGATCATCCCGATACTTATTGCATACGCACGTAGAAAGTCTATTCCAACAATCGGCTATACCGAAGAGAGCCCTTCACACAAATATTCATCGGCAGTAGAACACCAAATACCTGTCGTTAAAACCCTCGAGTCATAACTCAGAATCAGATATCACTTTTACCCCTTAGGAACGATACAATATACACATCATATAAGCAGATACTCCAACCATGAATTCAAAATGCAGTACAACCCACAATAAATACAATACTCTCCTAACCACGATCACAACATAATAAGCACCACTTATTCGCAGGGGTTGTAACTGAAGAGCATGATATGCTTTGTACATAACCACATGAAGCCAAYTSAACTGCCAGCCATATAACAAGATAACTCTCAAAACGTATCTTAGTTTATACAAGATTGAATAAGACTAACAATGAGTAATTAGTATGATACAATTGTTACCCCCTTCATCTCTTAAGCGAAGCATATAATATAGAGGGGCGGTGTGATCTTCTTGAGATAACATTTTGACTCCTGAGCCCCGCTCTAAGGATCAAGCCTCACCKCGACCSTCTCTGATTTCAGCGCTTGCACCCTACTGAGCCTAATCATGGTCAGATGGTCAGCCCCAGTTATACCTGTCAGGACAAACGGATAACGAGTCCATGCCCTTACAAATACGATGATCCTCCTCAATGCGAGACGAACCCAGATCGCTACTCCCGTACCGCTCTCACTAAGAAGTAGCTGCTCCACCTGRTCATCACAGCCTCAGTGAGGTAGCAAGCCCTTTCCTCCTCTCTCAACAGATAATGTAGTTACTCTCCCATTACAGGAAAGACAACAACACCCCACTAATGGACCAGGAACATAGTTCCGGCATGGGTCTCACTATCAGTTTCRAGACTAATAACCATTTCCTTAAGCCTCATCGAGAGAGTAACAACTCAAGGATGCCCTTCCATTAAGAACAAATTATACAGGCCGACTAACTCCTTCTCGGAAGAACCACCTTCCACAGAAGTAAGTCACCCCATTCACCCCTGCTCCCATGCCAAGCGTGGGTTTCATGCAGAATCTATGTCCTCGTGAAAGGCAATCCACACATACGCCATCAATCAGACATCAAACAGAACACAATGAGAGCACATATATAGAGACAACCAAACAAACAATCATAAATGCCGTATATACATATATCACATATAACTAACACATAGGCCTGTCTTCGGACTAGCCAAACCGCTATCCTAGTGRCCACTACTTCTCGAGATCTATCGATAGTTAGCCAAACAGTTCACAAGCGACTCAAATCATCACTAACTCACACTATTGACGAGTCTAAGCATCGTACTGGCCGTAGTACCTATCACATCACATCCCTGTCTGGGCTCAAGGAAATATCCTTACGATTAAACTCCTTACTTCACACTTTATCAATCATCCTCTCACCCATGCTGCTCTCGTACCAGCAACATCCTCTGACGCAGGGGTCATACGACTAGGGGAGACACTCCATCCTAACTTRAATATCTTCCACGGCAGGCTTCGCACAACAGTCACGTAATGAATCGATTAGCCTTGAATTCCAACAATAGGCATACTTAGCAATGCCAGTACCACCTTGCTCATTCCTAGCCGAATCGAGCCTACAAGGCATTGCCCAAACCCGTCAATCATTAAAGTCAAAGAGCCTTTCAACTCYARTTAATCGCCTATTAGGCAGTGCTAACGGCGCATAGTCAAGGCGCTTATCGATCTCAAGCAGCCCTTACTACATCACTCAAACCCCACTCGCAGAACTAACCCTCACTTCATGCTCTATCCAATACCTTATACTATCAACCGCTTTCTCCTAACCCAGTCAATAGAGCAAAAATGGTCATTCTCTGCGGGTTATTAACCTGCCTCGAATCAAGGCTCAATTTCTAGGGACCCCTCAGTCTTCACGGTACTTCCAACRATAACCAAAATATTAGYCAATKATTCATACAAGTCTATCAAAACTTCTCATTTGCCTAYTTCTCACTKCTATACCCGAATGTCGTTCCAGCAGGGACAACGGTAGGCAACCGTTATTCCCGGCAACGGCGCCACCTGTCGAGCGCATCGGTCCAGCACCGCAYGCGGCAGCGCGAGACCCTCTCGGCCGCGTCACGCAGAAGTTGGACCAACCTCGTCACGAACACACAAAATGGAGCTTCCTTAGGCCGCYCCGGCTAGTGTGTGCCAGCCATACCACTCTCGAGCCCCTACCACAGGATAGGGCCTATGCAAGGCACAACTTACCTCCACCTTACGGGAGTTGTCACCTCCCTTCGGTGGGCGTATCCCTGCCGAGCTAACAGTCCACAGTACGAAAGCTAATCAGTTGCACTCGCAGAGATGGACCAGC
>BFEA01000698.1:20639-39903 GCA_003427395.1 Chara braunii | reverse complement strand
GGTCAACCCGAAGTCAGCTATCGAACCCCAACTCTTTGACGACCTCCCATATTGCAGCGATGACCTCTCCTTGCATTTCAACTATTCTCCCTGCACTATGCCCGCGTCCCCAGCCAGCGCTCAACGAAGTAAGCAACCCACGCAACTCTATCGTTGGCCTCCATCCACTTCGTGCGGTTGAACGAGCGGTGTACCTGCCCGCAGTTAAAACTGCATTCTCGCGACGGCCTCCCTGCATGCGTAGGCTGGTGTTGCGAGTACCCCACCTGTTAGACTGACGTCAACCCACTGAATCAGCCCCTCCTGACGAGCCTCCAAGTCGCAGCAAACACTTCACAATGAGCTAGTATATTTGACAAGATCTATCATGGTCTTGACAACAATAACAACAACTGAAACGGCGAACCTCTAATGGCATTAATCCCTGAGTCGTAATGACTTTAGTGCCGTGGCCGCGGGCCACGTGTGTTGCTGAATGTCGTAGCCGCACAACGCCAGCACTCGTATCAGCAAGTAGCATCCGATGATCCCTTCCCGGTATCGCAACTAGGCCCCCCTCTCAAGGACTCAGTGTTTCTGCCAAGCTTGCCACCCCAAATGTACCAGCTACAGGCAAGCTCATACTTATGAGTCTCCCTTCAGCCAATAGGACCGCCGCGCCAGTGAACAGTTGAGTCTACAACTTCGTTTCAATTGTCGGATGCCCCCTCTCATTCCGTAACCCAAACGTACTAGCCACGGGTAGGCCGGTCCACTGCAGCCCTGCTAAACTAGTAGATCGCTACTTCGATCAGCCAATAAACTCCTAAACCTATAGCTTTGCTCGGCCTGCCTCTCCTTTTACTGCACAGACTGTTTGAACGAACGACATCAAGGTGAGTCCACCGCTCGAACTCAGAGGAACCGGCTGCCTCCCCTCTGACTGGTTGTACCACGAAACCGAAAGAGCTTCCCGCCACTGGGATAGCTTCTGCCCCTCCAACCTGTCGGCACAGCTGGTCATTCAATCGGGCACAGTCCGCTGTCCCGTCTGTCGGAGTGTTCAGAAACGGGGGTGAATCCTCGGCTAAAAGGCGGCCAAATTCACGCCCCTTGGCCACGCGTAGGGAGTGCTAGAGAGTGACCCCTCGTGAGCAGCGCCCCATCGACAGGTAAGTCCCCTGCCTCGCTGCCCGCCTACGGCCCCCATAGACGTTGCGGGCGAAGAAAACCGAATGAACCCGCTCCTCAAACACATACTGGTTCAGTCATAGTTTCGAAACCGCCTCTCCCCCACGCACTGGACTTTCTTACTAACTTCCGTTTTACTAACTTTCCCTATAATCTAACCTTGCCAACGAATTCGCCCATCACTAAAACCCTTACCTACTGCTTAAGTTCACTCGTTTTTTATAAGTATCGGGTGAGCTAAGCGTTTTTTTTCTTTTCTCCCCGCCATACCAACTCTCGCTATTTTCGGGTGCGCTAACCTTCTCACCCCGCTCCTACTCTACTAACCCTTTGCTAAAACTGACACTACCAATCAATTCGCCCGGGGCTTAAGCCCCGAGATTACTTCTTCCCCGGCCGGAATCGCCTGCCAAACGAGCACAAACCATCTTCTCCCCTCCTTTGTCTTCATCTTCTTCGCCATAGCTTTGCGCAGTCCTTTCCTCAATAACCTCCTATTCTACTAATTACCTAATAAATCTAACTATGAATTCGGGACTCCCTACCCCAAGAACCCCCTTTTACCATCTTTCCTTGCTCAAAGCCTTGGAGTTTCGCAGAGTCGGCTTTCTTCTTGCTGCGCCCGACTCATCTTTTCACCACTCTTCTTCTCAAATGCACCTGGCACAGAGCCCTGCCACGTTCATCCCACTTTCTCATTGCCTCGCTGCAGGCCTCTTCCGTCCTCCTCCTCGCACTCCGTTCTGCTCCACAGCCTCCGCCTTCCCTCTCTTTACTGCTAGCCTACCGTATGCACCCGGCCCCTTCTTCCGCCCCGGTTCGTTCTTTCCATCCCTCTTTCCCGTTTGCCCGTCTCTATTCTGCGCCCCGCTCGCTGGTGCTGCTCACATAGCGCCCGTCTGGCTATGCCCGTCGTGACCCAGCGCCCGCCGGCTCCCCTCCTCCTACGCTTTCCCCACTATATCATCTCCCGAATGCACCCTATCGGGAAACGCGTCCACATCCTTTCCTCCGCTTTCTGGCCTTCACGGCTCGGTCCACTTTGGCAGCCCCTAACGCAGCTCGACATGCTCCCGTTCACCCGCCCAAGCCGCACAGTTGAAGAAAAGAACGGAAGCAACAGCAGCCGGCGCTCGGAGTTTTTCCCCCGATTTATACCTGTCGCGCCCGCGCCGGGGCCGAGCTAATCTTTTCTGTGTCGTTCCGCCTTCAACAGATGTCCCGAAGGGCGTGGCCCGGGCGATGCCCCGCGGCTTTCCCAAAGGCCACCCGGTCTTCCCCTCTTCCTTGCGTGCACCTAGCCTGGTTCGCGTCCGGGTTCATCCCCGGACTCCTTTTCATTCGATATCCTCACGTAGGGGCCATACAGATCTTCCCTGTATCGAACCAAATCCTTAATGGCTCAGTGTTACCCCACCCCATTCTGCTATTTCCGCATGGAGCTGGCCCCCTTTCGGGGCTGGGCTCAGGGACGTGCCCCAACATGCGCTGCAGCCCATGGCAGCAACAAGTGCCCGAGCCTGCCCCCGCTTCATGATTTATGCGTGCCACCCCCACACAGGGGTCACGCTAATCCYCGGCTCGACCGCACGACGGCATCGGGGGCACTAGACTCCAATTAACTAGCTCAGCAGTTCGGGATCCTCGGTTCTATTCCCCAGACACCACTCCTTGGCCCTGACGCGGGTCGTATTCCAACAGTCCGTGGGTACGCTCCTCGAGCTTAAAGTCACGGCGGGTCAGCAGCCCACGCCCGAAACCAAGGAAATAATAATAATTATTTAGGATGGGCCCCAACATAAAAAGATGCGACTGCCGTGGCACAGACCGCAGAGCTTGCCAGCGCCCCCTTGGCCTTGCGGACCGGGCCACGATCGGAATCCCTAGCCAAAACGAAAGGGGGATAGTCCCACGGGACCCCCAACCCCTCAACTCCCTGCTGCTCCGCTGCCCCTGCGCCGTCGCCCGTCGGCGTCGATCCCCGTACCTCCGTGTCCCAAATCCAATACCATAACCTATAGGGCCAAGCCCAAACCTGGGACCTTCATGCGCGGAACCCACTATAAGGCGGCGCGACCCAACGTTCACGCCGACTTACCCAAGCTATACCACGGCTGCCACTCGTACCACTTCGCATGCCAAGACCTACCGCAGTCACACTGTCGCCATCGTCGCCACCGTCGAAGTCGTCCGCCATACGCACGCGTAGCCCAATCAAGCATACCAACAAAAAAAAATTACCCTCAAATCCTAGTCTAATCATGACTAAACAAAAATAAAAATAAAGGTAAAAATAAAAACGAACCTACCGGCGTCCACGCCGGCTTTATAACCAACGGTAAAAACGGAATCATGTGCGCCTCAAAACCGCGCGCAGACACACTCTTTACTCTAGGTAGCCCTCCAGTCAACGTAATCACAACCACCGCCGCGCCTAGCGCGGTATACTTAACTTTAAACCACTCTATTTTCTGTCGCTTGCAAAAACCAGGGCGGATACCCTTGTAAGGGTATTCGTACNGCTACTCCCGTACCGCTCTCACTAAGAAGTAGCTGCTCCACCTGGTCATCACAGCCTCAGTGAGGTAGCAAGCCCTTTCCTCCTCTCTCAACAGATAATGTAGTTACTCTCCCATTACAGGAAAGACAACAACACCCCACTAATGGACCAGGAACATAGTTCCGGCATGGGTCTCACTATCAGTTTCRAGACTAATAACCATTTCCTTAAGCCTCATCGAGAGAGTAACAACTCAAGGATGCCCTTCCATTAAGAACAAATTATACAGGCCGACTAACTCCTTCTCGGAAGAACCACCTTCCACAGAAGTAAGTCACCCCATTCACCCCTGCTCCCATGCCAAGCGTGGGTTTCATGCAGAATCTATGTCCTCGTGAAAGGCAATCCACACATACGCCATCAATCAGACATCAAACAGAACACAATGAGAGCACATATATAGAGACAACCAAACAAACAATCATAAATGCCGTATATACATATATCACATATAACTAACACATAGGCCTGTCTTCGGACTAGCCAAACCGCTATCCTAGTGRCCACTACTTCTCGAGATCTATCGATAGTTAGCCAAACAGTTCACAAGCGACTCAAATCATCACTAACTCACACTATTGACGAGTCTAAGCATCGTACTGGCCGTAGTACCTATCACATCACATCCCTGTCTGGGCTCAAGGAAATATCCTTACGATTAAACTCCTTACTTCACACTTTATCAATCATCCTCTCACCCATGCTGCTCTCGTACCAGCAACATCCTCTGACGCAGGGGTCATACGACTAGGGGAGACACTCCATCCTAACTTRAATATCTTCCACGGCAGGCTTCGCACAACAGTCACGTAATGAATCGATTAGCCTTGAATTCCAACAATAGGCATACTTAGCAATGCCAGTACCACCTTGCTCATTCCTAGCCGAATCGAGCCTACAAGGCATTGCCCAAACCCGTCAATCATTAAAGTCAAAGAGCCTTTCAACTCYARTTAATCGCCTATTAGGCAGTGCTAACGGCGCATAGTCAAGGCGCTTATCGATCTCAAGCAGCCCTTACTACATCACTCAAACCCCACTCGCAGAACTAACCCTCACTTCATGCTCTATCCAATACCTTATACTATCAACCGCTTTCTCCTAACCCAGTCAATAGAGCAAAAATGGTCATTCTCTGCGGGTTATTAACCTGCCTCGAATCAAGGCTCAATTTCTAGGGACCCCTCAGTCTTCACGGTACTTCCAACRATAACCAAAATATTAGYCAATKATTCATACAAGTCTATCAAAACTTCTCATTTGCCTAYTTCTCACTKCTATACCCGAATGTCGTTCCAGCAGGGACAACGGTAGGCAACCGTTATTCCCGGCAACGGCGCCACCTGTCGAGCGCATCGGTCCAGCACCGCAYGCGGCAGCGCGAGACCCTCTCGGCCGCGTCACGCAGAAGTTGGACCAACCTCGTCACGAACACACAAAATGGAGCTTCCTTAGGCCGCTCCGGCTAGTGTGTGCCAGCCATACCACTCTCGAGCCCCTACCACAGGATAGGGCCTATGCAAGGCACAACTTACCTCCACCTTACGGGAGTTGTCACCTCCCTTCGGTGGGCGTATCCCTKCCGAGCTARCAGTCCACAGTACGAAAGCTAATCAGTTGCACTCGCAGAGATGGASCAGCCGAGGGCGTTTCTCGTTCGCTSTAGCATAGGGGGTACGCGCGGTAATAYGCCTATTGGGCCCGCACGCGAACCGACATCTTGGGGGGCTGAAGTCCCAAGCGCGGCTCGTCGTCAGTCGACTAGGACGCATCCCACACACCACGCGCACACCACTTTACGAACACAAAAATATAAAACACACACACACACATATACGAAACGACATAACACAAACAACGTGACAACGCTCCTAGCCCCTYGGTAGCTGTCCCATAACTCCCTGATGCAGAAATCGGATAGGCGCTGYGCGCGAGACTTAGTATAAAACCGCGCGGACGCAGGGCTACCTCATACCGACTCGCAATGCCAACATGCGCAAGCAGCCGCAATGATGGCGTACAATGTAGTGCCCATAATCAAGCGGTCCCTCGTGGATCCGAATACCGCTTATGACACTCAAGTGTCAGACTCGAAGTGTCGTGAGGGTCTAAATCCTTCACGACATTGCACGGCTGAAGGAATAGTCGTGCGGCCTCCGCGAGACCTCCGACCCTTAGTCTGAGCGTCYCGGTAGGCAAGGCAAACAGGCTCTGCACGGGGCCAGATTCCTTCCCTRCAGAGTCTAGGGYTTGGGATGCCCTGGACAAGGACCTTGAATCYCGGCCCAGGACCAATGTCCGACTATAAAATTTATCTAAGAAGCAAAAGGATAAAGGGGATCTCTCTTTCCTCTCACGACACAATCTGGTTAACCCTTATACACAATCACAGTGKCCTTTCAAATACTTGGGGCACTTATAAATATATWAGGGTTAGTTATATAGGATGATCACTTATTACAGTCACAGTGGGGCTCCTCTCAACCATATATGTATGTAATCGCAGACAATCACATCCAGAGTCCGAGCCACAACCATACCTGCAATCACATCAAAGGGCCAACAAAAGTCCATGCACTACACGGGGTCAACTTCAACCATTCCTTGCACTCATACMCCTCGCTTTAGCCATACAAGCCTCACTCGGGCAACTTTTAAATAAATACTCRGTACTCTTGTTGGATGACCATTCAATAAAGTCCAGGTAAAAACACAACAAAACAGTTCAATCACAAGGCTAAAGTCTTTAGGTTGAGTGGCATGAGTGAATTGGAGTTGAACCGTAAACCGACGAATCGGCAACCGATCTGTTATCAGTGATAACAGAGGATGATCCTTARGGAATCAAGCTGAATCTAGTCCTGATCTTAAATCAGACAACTTAAAGGATCTCTGATACAAGTTAAGTCAAATGTCAGAATTAAATTATCAGCATATGAGGGATAAATCTCCATAGGACACTCCCACTCAAAGTTATCTGCCARCTAAGTCTAAGCCTACCTCTAGGCCAGTGCCAAAAGCAAAGGTAGACTAATGGCAAGATCTCCCCTAGTCAGGGTGGATCGYYAGAATCGTCACCTATCAAAATCTAATCTAACWMCTCTTAAATCAAGAAAATTTCGGCAGCGCTTCCCGTAGGAAAAGTGTCTTTTCAGAATTTATATCAGCCCGAATATGAAAACAGAAATAGTMYTTGAGTTTCCAAAGTCCAATTTTGTCGAACTTTCTGAATTAGCAAAAATTTGGGCAGCACTCCCTTTAGAAAATGAGACTTTCCAGATTTTTACTACGCCATGTATGAACTTTAGACAAGTTGAACTTTGGAAAACCCAAATTTRACTAACTCCTTGGATTTGCAGAAATTTCGGCAGCGCTTCCCGTAGAGAAAGTAGGTTACCAAAATTTATACAAAGCCAAGTATAACAAATGATCCCAGAAAATGCGAGAATTGATCTAAGTAAAAAAACTTWGCTCAGAAAATGCAGGAATTGAAACTAACTCCTATGGTTCTAGCACGTGGCAAGCGACTAAAACAACTACCTATCCAACTGAAACTCAGACTAAGTATAGCCTCACTCAGTCACATGYAGGCCAAACCACAAAGGTAAGTACTCTCGCCATCCCAAGGTATACCTGAATAAACAATAGTTCATGATCTCTCAATGATTTAACCCTTTATACCCGGCTTACATAAGGCATAGGTCAGGCCACCTGAACTTACAGAGCGCGCCCTACTTAGCCAGGCATAAAGTCAGAATACCTAAACTTATAGAGCGTTCTGATTTGGCCAGGTATACACAAACAGAGGGCACAACTACTTTTCTCTTCCTTAGGCATATGACTAGACCACTCTAGTCACCCTGAACTGTTTAAATAGCCAAGTTATRTATACCTCTCTGAACCTTTATCTTTAAGGTGGGCGTAGGACCGAGCCATTCATCTTAGAAACAATGCTYAGCCGGCCCAAGTTACCTTCAATTATATTCTTAGTTGTACTCTCTTCAAATTACGATAAGCTATAGCCAGACCATCCTATCTTATAGAACCCGTGTCTGACTAGCCTGTTTTTAATAAGATGATAATAACATATAGYCAAATTATAACCGTTGGGTTCCAGCATGTGCGAGGCTTTGAGCCAGACCCCCTGAACTTCCAGAAGGGTCTAACTCTCTATCAGATTCATTTCTCTCTGACCCATCCTGTGTGTGGCATTGGGTCAAGCCCCCTGAACTTACAGAAGGGTCTRCCCTTTGTCAGGTTCATTCCCCTWAAACAAATGCAGGAAGAGACTGAGCCACCTAAACTTATACAGCAGCCTTATCCCTTCGTTCAGAAACCAAAGAAACTGAGAAAACCAAAAAGAAACCAAGGCAGCTCAAAGCACCAAAACTTATTGAATGCTCTGAGCCCCTGAAAATCAAACACAGTCAAACCCTCGCAAGTCAGAGCAGTCAGGTCACCTAAACTTATAGAGCGTCCTGACCCTCCATGCAATTCACAGCACTAGGTCTCCCAAAACTTATGGGGACATCCTAGCCTCCAAAAGCAATCAGACCCCCTAAAAATATAGAAGAGKCTGACGCTCCAATCAAAACCGAAAGAAACAAGGCACTGGGTCTCCCCAAAGTTATGGGAACCTCCCAGCCTTAGCGACCCAGTCAAGCCTCATGCAATTCAGCCCTYCATCCTGCCTTTCCCAAATGCAATTTTCTTTCAACAATCTGTTTTCACACAATCAAAAAAAYTGAAACTGAGATTGCACACACATCCCTTTACTTAGTCTGAATTTCAGTCCTCAAAGTCAAACCAARATCAGAATACGGGATTCACGCAATACACTCAGTCAAACCATARAGAGAAGTACCGATATGGGCTATAATCGGGCTTATAGAGGGGGTCAAGGAATTACCACTCAGTTCCCTGCCACCAGGACTCCTCCTGAGTCCCGACAGAGCTCCCTCAATCGGTGGGGCGAACCTCCCACAGTGGCCTTGGCACGGATTACGGGTTGCGATCCCGCCTACCGTCTCCCTCTCAGAACCAACARACTAGACTTAGAGTAAGAAAGGCAGCCAGAGAGAGTTTGAGTCACTCAGATCCAAGGGAGGTGCTCTCAGACTCGCGCGAGAGGGTCTTGTTATCTTGTCTCRCSTGAGGGCCCCGCAATGGCAGCCAATACAGTAGCTYGGTCAACCCGAAGTCAGCTATCGAACCCCAACTCTTTGACGACCTCCCATATTGCAGCGATGACCTCTCCTTGCATTTCAACTATTCTCCCTGCACTATGCCCGCGTCCCCAGCCAGCGCTCAACGAAGTAAGCAACCCACGCAACTCTATCGTTGGCCTCCATCCACTTCGTGCGGTTGAACGAGCGGTGTACCTGCCCGCAGTTAAAACTGCATTCTCGCGACGGCCTCCCTGCATGCGTAGGCTGGTGTTGCGAGTACCCCACCTGTTAGACTGACGTCAACCCACTGAATCAGCCCCTCCTGACGAGCCTCCAAGTCGCAGCAAACACTTCACAATGAGCTAGTATATTTGACAAGATCTATCATGGTCTTGACAACAATAACAACAACTGAAACGGCGAACCTCTAATGGCATTAATCCCTGAGTCGTAATGACTTTAGTGCCGTGGCCGCGGGCCACGTGTGTTGCTGAATGTCGTAGCCGCACAACGCCAGCACTCGTATCAGCAAGTAGCATCCGATGATCCCTTCCCGGTATCGCAACTAGGCCCCCCTCTCAAGGACTCAGTGTTTCTGCCAAGCTTGCCACCCCAAATGTACCAGCTACAGGCAAGCTCATACTTATGAGTCTCCCTTCAGCCAATAGGACCGCCGCGCCAGTGAACAGTTGAGTCTACAACTTCGTTTCAATTGTCGGATGCCCCCTCTCATTCCGTAACCCAAACGTACTAGCCACGGGTAGGCCGGTCCACTGCAGCCCTGCTAAACTAGTAGATCGCTACTTCGATCAGCCAATAAACTCCTAAACCTATAGCTTTGCTCGGCCTGCCTCTCCTTTTACTGCACAGACTGTTTGAACGAACGACATCAAGGTGAGTCCACCGCTCGAACTCAGAGGAACCGGCTGCCTCCCCTCTGACTGGTTGTACCACGAAACCGAAAGAGCTTCCCGCCACTGGGATAGCTTCTGCCCCTCCAACCTGTCGGCACAGCTGGTCATTCAATCGGGCACAGTCCGCTGTCCCGTCTGTCGGAGTGTTCAGAAACGGGGGTGAATCCTCGGCTAAAAGGCGGCCAAATTCACGCCCCTTGGCCACGCGTAGGGAGTGCTAGAGAGTGACCCCTCGTGAGCAGCGCCCCATCGACAGGTAAGTCCCCTGCCTCGCTGCCCGCCTACGGCCCCCATAGACGTTGCGGGCGAAGAAAACCGAATGAACCCGCTCCTCAAACACATACTGGTTCAGTCATAGTTTCGAAACCGCCTCTCCCCCACGCACTGGACTTTCTTACTAACTTCCGTTTTACTAACTTTCCCTATAATCTAACCTTGCCAACGAATTCGCCCATCACTAAAACCCTTACCTACTGCTTAAGTTCACTCGTTTTTTATAAGTATCGGGTGAGCTAAGCGTTTTTTTTCTTTTCTCCCCGCCATACCAACTCTCGCTATTTTCGGGTGCGCTAACCTTCTCACCCCGCTCCTACTCTACTAACCCTTTGCTAAAACTGACACTACCAATCAATTCGCCCGGGGCTTAAGCCCCGAGATTACTTCTTCCCCGGCCGGAATCGCCTGCCAAACGAGCAAAAACCATCTTCTCCCCTCCTTCGTCTTCATCTTCTTCGCCATAGCTCCGCGCAGTCCTTTCCTCAATAACCTCCTATTCTACTAATTACCTACTAAATCTAACTATGAATTCGGGAGCCCCTACCCCGAAAACCCCCTTTTACCATCTTTCCTTGCTCAAAGCCTTGGAGTTTCGCAAAGTCGGCTTTCTTCTTGCTGCGCCCGACTCATCTTTTCACCACTCTTCTTCTCAAATGCACCTGGCGCAGAGCCCCGCCAGGTTCATCCCACTTTCTCATTGCCTCGCTGCAAGCCTCTTTCGTCCTCCTCCTCGCACTCCATTGTGCTCCACAGCCTCCGCCTTCCCTCTCTTTACTGCTAGCCTACCGTATGCACGCGGCCCCTTCTTCCACTCGGGTTCGTTCTTTCCGTCCCTCTTTCCCATTTGCCCGTCTCTATTCTGCGCCCCGCTCGCTGCTGCTGCTCACATAGCGCCCGTCTGGCTATGCCCGTCGTGACCCAGCGCCCGCCGGCTCCCCTCCTCCTACGCTTTCCCCACTATATCATCTCGCGAATGCACCCTATCGGGAAACGCGTCCACATCCTTTCCTCCGTTTTCTGGCCTTCACGGCTCGGTCCACTTTGGCAGCCCCTAACGCAGCTCGACCTGCTCCCGTTCACCCGCCCGAGCCGCACAGTCGAAGAAAAGAACGGAAGCAACAGCAGCCGGTGCTCGGAGTTTTTCCCCCGATTTATACCTGTCGCGCCCGCGCCGGGGCCGAGCTAATCTTTTATTTGTCGTTCCGCCTTCAACAGATGTCCCGAGGGGCATGGCCCGGGCGTGGCCCGGGCGATCCCCCGTGGCTTTCCCAAAGGCCACCCGGTCTTCCCCTCTTCCTTGCGTGCACCTAGCCTGGTTCGCGTCCGGGTTCATCCCCGGACTCCTTTTCATTCGTCATCCTCACGTGGGGGCCATACAGATCTTCCCTGTATCGAACCAAATCCTTAATGGCTCCAACAAAATTCTCTGCGGTGTTACCCCACCCCATTCTGCTATTTCCGCATGGACCTGGCCCCCTTTCGGGGCTGGGCTCAGGGACGTGCCCCAACATGCGCTGCAGCCCATGGCAGCAGCAAGTGCCCGAGCCCGCCCCCGCTTCATGATTTATGCGTGCCACCCCCACACAGGGGCCACGCTAATCCCCGGCTCGACCGCACAACGGCATCGGGGCCACTAGACTCCAATTAACTAGCTCAGCAGTTCGGGATCCTCTGTTCTATTCCCCAGACACCACTCCCTGGCCCTGACGCGGGTCGTATTCCAACAGTCCGTGGGTACGCTCCTCGAGCTTAAAGTCATGGCGGGTCAGCAGCCCATGCCCGAAACCAAGGAAATAATAATAATTATTTAGGACGGGCCCCAACATAAAAAGATGCGACTGCCGTGGCACAGGCCGCAGAGCTTGCCAGCGCCCCCTTGGCCCTGCGGACCGGGCCACGTTCGAACTCCCTAGCCAAAACAAAAGGGGGATAGTCCCACGAGACCCTTAACCCCTCAACTCCCTGCTGCTCTGCTGCCCCTGCGCCGTCGCCCGTCGGCGTCGATCCCCGTACCTCCGTGTCCCAAATCCAATACCATAACCTATAGGGCCAAGCCCAAACCTGGGACCTTCATGCGTGGAACCCACTATAAGGCGGCGCGACCCAACGTTCATGCCGACTTACCCAAGCTATACCACGGCCGCCACTCGCACCACTCCGCGTGCCAAGACCTACCGCAGTCAGACTGTCGCCATCGTCGAAGTCGTCCGCCATACGCACGCGTAACCCAATCAAGCATACCGACGAAAGAAAATTATCCTCAAATCCTTGTATAATCAGGACTAAACAAAAATAAAAATAAAGGTAAAAATAAAAACGAACCGACCGGCGTCCTCGCTGGCTTTATAACCAACTGTAAAAATGGAATCACGCGCGCCTCAAACTCGCGCGCCCACGCACTCTTTACTCTAGTCAGCCCTCCAGTCAACGTAATCACAACCACCGCCGCACCTAGCATGGTATACTTTAAACCACCCTATTTTTTGTCGCTTGCAAAAACGAGGGCGGATACCCTTGTAAGGGTATTCGCACCGACACCGCCCTACCAATGAAGACGTTGTCCTGAGAAGATAAGGTGAAATAGACAGCGTGAGAGTTCTATGTGCCGCTTATCTGTACCATGTCACAGTATGGGACGATGGTCCTTACAAAATTCGATCAGAATGAGTGCCAATATTTACCGTTTATCACCTCAAATGGCCCGTTGTCAGACCTAAGACTGTCAAAAGAAATCTCTACTAAAATACTGGCAGAGGGATTTCCCTGTCCCGTGCTAGCCAAACCAAAAGGAGGGCAAGTTGTAGTCAACGTACTCAATGGAAAGATTGTGATTCTCCATATGTCCTTTGCAGGGTTAAAGGGTGATACAGACTCCAGACAGAAACTAAAAGATCAGCAGATTCACTGGATCCCCTTGGCCCACTTCTTGGATGCAGGTGTCGATACCTTGAAGAATGTAGATATAACAAAAGGAGTGACAGCACAGGCTATTGCAGATTGGATCATGCAATCCAACTTGGGTGACACCCTGACATCGCTCCCCTTTGCGGAATCCCTCATGAACGATCCGGAGCCCTCCAGAGTTACGGAAAGAAAAGCAGAGGAAAGAAAGGAGCGCAGGGAAACCCGAAAGGAGAAAATTTCCAAAGTGAACCGCATCCAAAATGTGCGCGGTAAGGACCCAATTAATGGTCCTTCCTCCAAGAATTAGGTCTGCGACATGGAACGTGCGTGGGCTAGGTGGCCAAAAGGGGAAGTTTAAAAAAGCAAGATTGAAAGAATGGATTCACTCTCAAAATGTCCAAATCGTTTGTCTACAATAAACGAAATTAGATGAAAGAAGATTAAAAAAAGCCATGGGCTGGTGGCAGGGCCCGCAGTTGTGGGCCCCGGCACAGGGATCTAGGGGAGGAGTTGCAACTTTAATAGACAAGCACCTAGAAATTGAGGAATTTGATAAATACGCAGACCCCGGTGGGAGATTCGCGTGGTTAAAATTTGCTACAGGGGAGGAAGACTGGGCGGTAATGTCTGTGTATGCGCCCGTCCATTTCCATGATAGAATTGACTTTCTTGCCAGTCTCCCTGCATATATGCCTGACACAGAAAACCTATTGATTGTCGGGGACAACAATACTATATTTAACCCAGGCCTCGATTCACTGAGAGTGAAACCCTTGAGAACAGATTCATTCATGTTGTCCCAACTCATAGAAGCCCTTCTGCTACTTGATGTCTTTAGAGATTTTAACCCGGACTCAAACGGGTTCACATGGTATGGCCCTAAACCAACGAGAAAGACCCCGGCCCCGAGAAAAAGGTTGGACTTTTTCCTAGCCCGGGGCGCGATGTGGGATAAATCCATGTGGTATGAGGTGGGCACAGGCTCACTGTCTGATCATCATCCTATACTCATGGACATCCTAGCCAAGGATGTGGTGGAACGACACCGCCCACCCTTTCGTCTTAACATTCAGATTTTATAGGATGAAGGTGTGACGAAATGGGTAACCACACAAAATTGGCAAAATGCTAAAGATCTATTCACAAGTGTGGAAGACTGGGCAATGCACCTACCGCAACGGACATAGTGGATCTATGTGCATATGCACTCGAGTACTATCGAGACATAGTGGCCACAAGACGACCCTTTGATCCCCCAAACACAGATTTAGCAGCCTTCTCAGATTTCTGGGACCCGCTGGTGAAGCAAATTTCAGTATAAGCAAGGGAGGAATTGGACAAGCCAATGACACAGAAAGAAATCAGGCAAGCAGCAAAACAGATGGCCACGGGTAAATGCCCTGGCCTAGATGGTCTTTCGATAAAATTGTACTTGTCCTGCCGGGAGGCTTTCACCCCCTTTCTGTGCGACATTTATAATACAGCTCTTGAAACGGGAAGGTTCCCCCCCAACTTCACTAAAGGAATGATCACCCTCCTATACAAAAAGGGGGATAAGAGACAGGTAAAAAATTGGAGGCCGATCTCCCTATTAAATGTTATTTACAAATTATTTGCAAAAACAATGGCCCTCCGCCTGGCCAAACTGCTTCCAAGTCTGATCGGATGGGAACAAGGGGCCTTTGTACAAGGGAGATCTATTTTTGAGAACATCATGTCGACTGTTCAAGTACTAGGAATTATTGGTAAGGAAAGAAGAGACGTGGCAGTTCTCTTGTTGGACATGGAAAAAGCCTACGATAAGGTAGGCTAGTGCTTTGTCCATACAATATTGAAAAAGATGGGGTTTGGGGAAGCGTTCGGTAGGGCAGTTCAAGCAAATTACCACCAGGCACATTCGGTAGTAGTAGTGAATGGTAAATTATCAGAGGAATTTTGACTTACTCGCTCTTTGAGACAGGGATGCCCCTTGGCCCCCTAACTTTTCGTTCTACAGTTGGAAAACATCAGATCAAATAGGTCAATTGTAGGATTGAAACTCGCTACGGGTACCCAGTGAAAAGGAGGGGCCATAGCAGATGACCTAACGATCGCATGTGAAAATTCGACGGAAGCTCTAACTGAACTTAGGACGGTATTAGACGAATATTGTGAGTTGTCAGAGGCTTCGATAAACTAGGATAAATCAGCCTATTTTTTGCCCCCGCCCAAGGTTCTGCGTGTGGACTGGGGATTGAGACAAGTCCCAGCTAATTCGGCTGACCGGTTTCTGGGTGTGCAAGTATCCTTATCAGATTGTGCAGGAGTACAGGACTCACTGTTGGTTGAGAAGGTGATAACAAGAATAGCCATCTGGGTGAAGAATCATAAACTCTCCCTGTTTGGTAGACTCTCCTCAGCATATCTCACCCTCTTGTGGTACGCGCTGACTATCCATCTTCTCGGAGAAGAAGCTTACTCAAGCATCAAGAGAAGTGCAGCACGATATCTGTGGAAGCCAGCAGCTTCGGAGCATCAAGGATACCTCACTAAAGTGGCCTGGGACCTGATATCGGCCCCGAGAGATAGGGGAGGTTTGGGGATCCTCGACCTTGTACAACAAAACAAGGGGTTACTGGGAAAGTGGGTCATCTCAGCAGTCTTTGGCAATAGACTGAAACTATGGGTGCAACTAGCAGAGGACATTTTGGTTAAGGAATGGAAGCTGTCCACCGCGACTCACGTTTGGGTTTGTATGTTTATCCCCTCCTTCACAAGAAGAAGACCCAAGTCCAGGATCTGGCGTAATGTACTGCAGGCGTGGAAGGAAATCCTTCCTACCCACTGGAACCCCCCTACAACCAAACAGGAAATCTTGAATCAGATCCTGTTTGAAAACGAGCAGATAAAGCAGGAGGATGGCTCCCCTTTTCCTGCGGATGGTGACAAAGGGTCCTTTGGGCGCCAGTGGGTGCAACGAGGAGTGGTGCAAGTAAAGGTTATCTAGGATCCACAAGCCAAGGAGTGGCGAGCGTTGGAGGTAATACAGAGAAGACTGAGATATGTGCAGAGAGTACTAGATAACTTAGCGAAGTTGCAACAGGCTATTCTCGATTATTGGCTGTGTATCTTAAGGAGTTCGGGAGAAAAGCCACCAGGTACCTGGTGGGAAGACCCTGAAGATGCTCGAGCTGTGCTGAAAATACTTGGACCCGATGCGGATGAAGGTCTAAAAGTACAGTGTTGGCAGGAACAGTCAAACTGCAGGAGCGGTATGAAGTCGAAATCTACAGGTACTAAACTGAAGTTTGTAGGGGAGAAGGTAATTCGACTCACAGAGGTCCTACAGGAGGTAAGGGCATGGGAGACAGAATCTCAGAATGCGCGGGTAGTATTAGTCTCTCGCTCCCCCGAGTCATATCAGATAGAACCGTTGCTGTATGGATGGAAAGATGTCGAGACCTTGGGATCTACTCTCCCAGTATAATGGTATGAAACCAAGATAGGAGTTAAGGTCCTACAAGCGAACAAAAAGTTTCAAGCAATCTCTGTCGCATGTCAAAGGTTGTGGAAGGAACCAGGCTTTCACTTGGGAAGTATAAATCTGTAAAAGCTTTGGGCAGCCCTGAAAAAGATTCCCTCCCAAGAGCAGGCTAGTATCATGTGGACTCAGTCATTGTCGGTCACCGCGTCCGCTTCCTGGCTGGTATCTAAAGGAATGGAGATTGAAAAGAGATGAGTTCGTTGTAACTGGGGTTGGGAATCACGTAACTATTTGTGGCTATATTGTCCCATGTCAATTCAGATATGGGATTGGTGGAAGAACCACTGGACTGGAATATCAAGAAGTAGTTTCCAGTGGACACACGAGTGGATCATACATGGGTTTTGCCCAGAAGACCAGGATCTCCAGAAAGGATGGGGATACGTGGCCCTGGTGTGCAGAGGGGTAGTGATGAAAGTCATTTGGAGTGCGAGAAACGACCTTCTCTTTAGGAAAGAAGCTCAGTCCTTTGCCCAGCAGAAAAACGTTATCCTCACGTTGCTCCGGCGATCTATTTATGCAGATTGGCAGAGCGTGGAACAACACTCGAAGAAGGGCATAATCTGGTTTCGGAATACATGGGCATTAGAAGGCAGATTGGTGTCCATTTCAACAGAAGGTAAACCTGTTATCACTCCTTAGCTCTTACAAGGAAGGGTAGAATAGGGGAACAGGTTTGACGAGTGCAGGCCCCGTGTTAGGGGTCAAGTTTTTTGCAGGGTTGATAAAGAAAGGAGCTACTCGTACAAGGTCTTAGGGCAAGTAAGAGTGAGGCCGATATTGGCCTGTACATGGACGGTCCAACTTCACCTCTGGGAAGACTACGAGACTATTGTTTGTAAAGGTGCGATTAGGAGCAGCTTATGGGAAGCACGCAATGCAAAGGTTTTTAAAGACGAGAAAGCGCATTGTCAGCAGCAGGTGGTGTTAGTGAAGGAACAAACCCTGTTGGCCATCCCTTCGGTTTAGCAGGCTACGAAAGAACAGACTTTTAAGGCTCTGCCACATATGGGCAAAACGTAACTCGTGGGTTTTTGTCTCGGCTGAGGGATGCCGGGAGTTCTCCAAAGGGTTGCGAGTTAGACCGAAAGGGTAAATAGGGTCAGGCTGTTCGACGGTCGAACCAGGAAATAAATAGGCTGTGAACATGCAGTACTGAGGCACGAAACTAGATCAATATTTTGGAATTGCTTCAGTACATGTTTCCAGTTTTGATGTGAGACAGGCACTTGCTATAGGACGGTGGGTCACTAATTATCTTTATACAACAACCTCCTTTTTCTGAGCTTCAAGGTCCTTTTTTAAGAAGATGATTTATGGTTTTAGTGAGTAGGCATGGGACGCTTGACCCGATTTCCAGTTGGTATCTTTTGGTTTTATGGCTACTCCGCGTTGAATTGTGAGGTCCCCGGCCTCCAATTCTTATTATTGGGAAATAAAGACGACTTCTTCTCAAAAAAATAAAATAAAATCAAAAGTTAGGGCGTCGTTCGACGCCACTTGAAAACTACTTGAGTTTCTTCAAGGGTGCCCTAAATGAGAGATTTTGAGATTAATTTACACTAAGTTAACTCCATTTATGGTTCCACGTGCATGCACTTGAGGAAACCCTTGAACAAGCTGCCCTTGAAACCAAAACCCAGGGCTTGCTGACCAATCCTGGGCCAGAACGCCGGCTGAAGAGAAAAGAAAGAAAAAAAAAAAACAGAAAGCCCCACTCCAAGTGCTCTGCAGTATTTGTTCGCACTTGAACTCTAGGTTCCTAAGAGCGATTCTGCCCCAGCCGCACTTGAATTTCAAGAATGCGCACTTGAGAGCAGGAAAGTGAAAACATTACGGTCGGGGGTTCATTAGGAAGCGGTGGAACCAATAATTTCCCTTCAACCCTTGAGTTCAAGTGGTGTAGAACGACGCCCTTAAGCACTTACACGGACACACTAAAGGACAAAAGCACACACACACACATACACACGTGCACACCTCCACATATCCACACATGCACACACACACACACACACACACACACACACACACACACACCTGTGCTGCTCGCACGCTCGTGCATACACACAGACACACATACCCACGTGCACGCGCACACACACACACACGCACACACACACATACACACGCACACATACATATATATATATATATATACAGGGTTACAAGCCCGTACGTATGGAGGCCCCCGGGCGGACCTCCGTACGTTCGGGCGTTCGGGGTCCCGTACGGGGCCAGAACCTGACGGCGTTCGGCCCCCGCCAAAAATTATTTCGGGGCCTAAAAATATTTTTTTTTTCTGCATTTTTTTTAATGAGTTCTATATGACGTGAGGTACATGCCTATTAATTTTCAAGTCATTTGGCTCAGCCTAATAAGAATTAAAAATCGCCAAAGATGGCGGTGTCAAAACGTGCTCGCCCACGTTTTTTTTTCACTTTTTACTTTTTGTTTTCACTATAGTTTGAGGTCTAAACAATTTTATTATTTTTTGAAACTTTTTAAGTGCGTTTTGTATTATGAGAAGTACACATCTGTAAATTTTCAGGGCATTTAGCTATGCCAAAAAATAATGAAAAATCGCCAAAGATTGCGGTGTTGAAAACATGCTCGCGCACTCACTAAATTTAATTCTCTTTTTATTTTTATTTATTTTTATTATTAGTATTTGTTCTGTGTATTTTATTTTTATTTCAACTTTGGTAAGAAATTCGGACGTAATGGTCAGGCAAATCTTGTTTAATTT
>BFEA01000698.1:0-12809 GCA_003427395.1 Chara braunii | reverse complement strand
CGGGAACTTCCGCGCGGACTTTGTGAGTCCGACGCCGAGGCTTGAAGGCCTCGAACCAACCACCTATACAACGAAAACCCGACGGCCCGGTCTTCGGTCCTTAGCCATCGTGGCCTCCTCCCCCTGCTGCCCTTCTTCGTTTTGATTCACTGCGGCGGTTCGTCTTTGCGGAACTGTTCGGTTTTCGTTACCCCGGGCTGACCCGACCTCCACGGGACTCAGTGGCGAAAGATCGATCCCGGGATAACCTCTGGTTCGAAACGAGAGCCTCCCGTTCGGACTGGGAGACTCAACCCCTACGGCCAAAAATCCTCGGCCACGCCCCTCCTATAACACTGATCGGCGACCCGGTACGGGAACCCGCGAGGGGGCGTGAGGTTGCGCATCATACCTATCCTTAATGATTGGGCTGATATTCTATGGAGTGCTGCTCACAATAAGGAGTCCTCCCCTGGACTTTCCAGGGATTTGGTTGAGAACGCTAAGCAGACGGCCCAGGAGGATCTGTTAGCACAACTTTCAATTAGGGACAGTTTGGCTATGAAAGAAAAAGTTTTTGTCGATATATGGGGGGCGAAGTCGGAGTTCCACAACCAGTTAGTGCAGGTCCCCGTGCATGAGCAGGTCGAATCGGAACCAGATGAGGGCGATGAATGTTACTTGACGGAGAAAGAAAGGGGGTTCCACGAAACAATACTAGCAGAGTCGAGAACACAGCTCGCTGTCGATCTAGCGAAGGAGAAGGGTAGGGAGATCAACAAGTTTTTCCGCGCTGCCTTTCTCCCTCTGGCCCCCTCGAGATGGATTGAGTCAGAAGCAGCTAGATCGGACAATAAGATCTGGGACATGGAGACCTTCAATCACCTCTCGCCTATTAGTATCAATGCCTATGGGTTCCTAGCTGTATAGCTTTCGAAGTTTGTTTGTGTTTCTACATGTGGTAAGTTCCTGGGACCTTTCCTGTAGTCGGTGACTTTCTTAGGGTATCCTGCCTACTAGGACACATCGCAGTTTATTTCGTAAAAGTCGTTGTTCTTTATGCCCAGGAAACAGTGTTGTTGGGTCATCCAAGCCTTGAGTGGTACGGGGAGTGTTCTACGCTCAACCGTTGGTCACCTTGGGAATTCCTGCGCATAATTTACCACTGAAATACCTCCGGCAGTATCTGGGAAATTAATATGATAAAGACATGAGCTCCTTGCTGGGACTGTGCATTTCTGAAGCCCTTGGGGTGGCGGCACCATTAGTGGGAGTGGGAGGCTTACTAGTGGCGGTGGGAACGTCGCCCAGGCGCAGTAGGTAAACTAATTCCCAGCCTTAATCGTGTTTGGAGGAATGGCTGACCTTCTGAATAGGGAGGGTGTCACAGGGTCACCCATGCCTTGAGTGGTGAGGGGAGTGTTCTACGCTCGACTCTGTGCCACTTGGAAATTCTCGCTATTTTTCTTTCCATCCCCTTTTTTAGGCGCGGTCATTCATATCCTTCCTTCCTTTTGGGAATTTTCTTGGAGACACTAGTAATTAGTTAAGTTCCAATTTGGGTTATGGTTAAATTAGTAGGTATTTGGAAGGGATTTAAGATTTGAATCGTATCTAAGAACTTAGTTGGTTTTGGAATAATTTTAGGGTTATTTGCAAAATTTTTGTGAATTGCGTTGGGGCATTTTCAAGGTTTGCAGTTTCCAGCCCACTGTTTGGAGCCAGTAGTGCTTCTATTCTAGAAGCATGCGGGTGCTCTGCTGTGTACGAAGGACATTATAGTGTCATAGATTTGTTTGTTTTTTTTTGGTCTTTCTTTTTTTTTTTTTGGAGAATCCTCTAAGGGACACTGGACCCGGTTTCTAGTAGCCTAAGCTGAGTATTGGGCTCAGCAGTTGTGTACCGGGTTGATATGTAGGGGTGTGTTCCCGGGCCCCGGTGATCTCATTGGAATGAAAAGTGCCATGTTTCTCCAGAAAAAAAAAAAAAAAAAAAAAAAAAGAAAGTCTGAGTGGCAAAGGTTTTTTTTTTTTTTTTCCCGAGAGAAAAAACAATTGAAAGGGGGGGGGGSGGGGGTTTCTTTCGAACGGCGGGCTTTCAAATTTCATCTGACAACTTTCGAAAAATGCCTCTGTTCGGAAGGCTGTGTGGCGAGCCCCTTACTCCTGTTTCTTTTTTCTTCTTTTTTCTTTTTTTCTTTTTTTTCTTTTTTGGGGTAACTTTGTCGCAGTCACCAAAACAGTTTGTAATTGCACTTCAGGCAATCCCGCGAATACAACACACCCCCACGCGACCCCACCGGACCCGAAACGTAGGTCGTATGCATTCAGCATTACCGGCCCTTTTGCCTCAAGTGCAATTACAAACTCAAACCCTGACTGCGCCGTAGTTTTCTCTTCTTTTTTTTTAAATGCATCACTTGATTTATTAAGCCAACATCAGGGGCGAGGTCCCATTAGCAATCGGATAGGAGTGTGCCCGATCCAGTGTGACACTGAGTGGCAGCGGCCAGACAAGTTTATTACGAATTTCTGGGCTGAGAAAACAGGAAAAAGGACCAAAAAAAAAAGAAGAAACAGAGACCTCCCACCGGAAATCACAGCAGCGTGCTTCCCAGCCATCAGATCACAAATGATCTGATGGTGGTGATTGCAAAAACAGTGAACAAAGTAATTGCCACACTTTCTGGAATAAACTGGACTTCTGACAGCAGTGATCCTGACACCCTCCATATACTCCGTGATTGAAGGAGGGCTCCACCCAATGAGATAATTGCACAACTGCACGTAAAATGCTGAAAATCTTCTATCCAGTGGGCTAAGGCCGACCCCAACCTCGTTTGGGGTTGGCCACACCCCCAACCCATTGAAAAGATTCTGGCGGGAAGCTGTCTTTGCACGGGCATGCCCAGTGTTAAGGAGAGGAGGAGGGTAAAATAATGACCGTGGGATCACCAGTAGTGCATGGCAGGATTTGGGTCACTCAACTGCCCCACAAACTCGTTTCTATCCTATCCCGTTGCTAGTGGGACCTCGCCCCAGAGAAGCAGGGGACCTCACAATTCTATCCGGTGATGTGACACAACTTCACACAAGTCTTTGCCAGACCAACCTTGCAGCACAACAACAGAAGTAAGGAATATCCTATAAACTACACTAGCCAGACCAAGCTGCCACAACAAGTGCACACTGAATGACGACTCTTAAACCACTAGTACCTCTCCCTGCTTGAAGAAATCGATGCGGCCGTTAAACACCGGCCCACTCAAACCCTACAAGGGGTTTCTAGGCCTATCACCTCCATAACTAGGGCATCATGAGCCAGCGAGTGACCAGGTTGGTTCAGCCTTAGGACCTGAAGAACACTACATCTTAGCCTACTCAAAACCATTATACCCCAAAATCCCCATAGGACACCCTTCTCGGTAAACTACCAGCTCCTAACATGATGCCTCAAATGACCGTAACAAAAAAAAGAAAAAAAAGAAAAAAAAAAGTCATTAAATGTTATACATTGGATCCTGCCCCTGCTACTTCATTTCCTAGCTTGATTTGAGCCAGGGGGGCAGTACAAGTTTCCCTGTCAAAGCTGAGACTGCTGCTAACCTATTCTTTTTTGCCTATGAGCGCAGGAACCACAGTCTGGCTTTCCATCTTTCTGAGAGGCAGGTTTGGTGGTATCTTTTTTAATCAGTATCACTAGCACCGCAGGGTGTGTTTAAAAAAAAAAAAAAAAAAAAAAAAAAAAAAGAGGCAGCTTTGGACAGGACTTTCTTCCTCTAATCCACAAGTACCATATGTCTAACAGTGGCCTTCATTCCGTTCTTTTTTTTTTCTTCTAAAAAAAAAAAAAAAAAAAAAAAAAAGAAGGGCGATGGCCTTGAGGTATTATCATCGGACTAACCAGCCCAGGTAAATTCAATATTGTGTCTAATCTGCCGTCCGGGGTGGCCTTTTCAGGCCAGGGTGGTCATTCCGCTCTTCAGTGCTTCGTCTGAGAGGTATTTCTTTTCAAAGAGTACAGAATTCGGGCCTCTTTCGACACCACTACAAAACCCTTACTTTGTAAGGGTGCCCTTATGGCGAAAAAGTGATTAATTTTCCCTCACCTCATTTTTCGTTCCACAACCACTTACGAAAACCCTACACTTAGGTGCACTTACATTTCAGGTGCCTCCGTTTGCGTTCTAATTGGCCGAAAGACACACCTGGTGTTAAAAAAAATAAAAAATAAAAATGGTTCTTTTGCGGATGTAAGGGTGCCACCCCCTACTTTCAAGTCACCTCCACGGGCCTACTTACATCAAGGTCCGTTTTGGCTGGGGAGTCCTTACTTTTGTAGGGCCAGCCCTTACAGCCGCGAATGTGAAAACAAGTTCGACTTCCTTTTCGTCGGGATTAGGGAGGGGTGGAACGATGAAAACCTTACATGTAAGGGTTTTGTAGTGGTTTCGAACAAGGCCCTTCCTTTCTTTCCAAATCCACCTAATCAACACCGCACCAATAGCGACTGCAATGTAGCCCCAAGCCTTACTCCTGTTTCGATCCAGTCATCCGTCCAGTCAAAGGCTTCATTGGATAAGGCCTTCCTAATGTTTCCTCCACCACTTCCCTAAGGCATATCCACACCACTCTCGAAATGTGCAAAATGAGAACGAACTTTCTGTTAGAACATGGCCAATGGACCGGCCACATTTTTGTCCTTTTCATATTTCTACAGTGTTGTGGCGAGGCCCATATTCGGACGGATGGAGAAAGGGTGATGTATCCATATTCCACAGTGTTTTTTTTTTGTTTTTTTTTTTATTCGACAGTGTTGTGGCGAGGCCCATATTCGGATGGACACAAAAAAAAAAAAAAAAAATTCGGATGGAGAAAGGGTAGTGTATCCATACGCCCACCTGCACCTGCCCCAGCCGCAGGTTCAGGTGGGACTTTTTTTTCTGTTTCTTATTTTCTTTTTTTTGCTACATTTCTTCTTCTTTTTGCCCTCCGATTGTAGGATCGATTGATCGAACAGCGCGGAACTGAATTTAGTGGGGGAGTGGGGGAGTGGAGTTTTTTTTTTTTTTTTTTTGCCCTCCGATTGTAGGATCGATTGATCGAACGGCCGCGTTGTTCCCCCCCCTCCAAAAAAAAAAAACAGAAAAATCATGGCAGTGGATTTTAGAGGGAAAAAAAAAGAAGGTAGTGGAGGGAAGTTGCAAGAGTCGAGTTTTCCCGAAAAAAAAAAAAAAAAAAAAGAAGTCGAGTTCCCGTTCTAGGCCAAGGTTCAATATTTAATGACGAACCATCCTCGAGTCAGGCATTCTCTATCTCGGTCACTTGCCGTCATCGCGCTCGATTCTGTTCCTCTTTCTGTCTCCTTCTGAGACTCCCTCCCTCCCTCCCTCCCTCTCTCCCTCTCTCCCTCCCTCCCTCCCTTGCTGGCTCTTGCTTGGTCGTGATGGCCAGACGAAGGCTAGCGGGTCCAGCACAGCGATTCGCGCTGTTTGCCGCAGTCCAAGTGGCGGTCGTTCTTCTGGCTCTCGGCTATGGCTGCCAGATGGTGTCTGCTGGCCGCCCCGCGGCTGAACAGCGGCTGGCATCCGCCTTGAGCTCGACCCTCACGGCGAAGGGTCCCATTGTGGTGACCATCACTGAGGACATCGTACTCACAAAGGCACTGCCGTACATGGAAGGAAACTATGCTATCCTTATCAAGGGAGCGTGCGGTAGTCGCAAATGCGTCGTTGACGGGGCGGGCAGGTACCCCATTTTCTCGTCGTACGGACCGAAACTGACTATCGAGGACCTGATCGTGCGCAATTCCGGCGAGCTGGCTATCTACTCCAAGACCGACCTCAAACTGACACGTGTCGTCTTCACGGGAAACAAAATGGGCGCGGTGTCGGTCGGCACTGGAGGGAACGCGTGGGACATCGAAGATTGCCATTTCGAGAACAACGACGGCTCCGCCCTTCTCCTCTCCACTTCCGGCAGTGGGAAAGTCGTCCGTACCACGTTCAGGTCCAACAGGGCGGAAGGGAATGGTGGAGCCGTGGTGATTAACGCAGTGGCGAAGAGTTACGTCTTCGATCGCGTGACCCTGGACTCGAACACGGCTGGAAAGAGTGGCGGCGGCATCTTCATCGAGGGGTCATACCCCCCGTACCCTGAGAGGATGAAGGTGCTCATCTCGGGATGCAAGTTCACGAAGAACGTGGCGAAGGGCGGCCCCGGCGGCGCGCTGGCAGTGGGCTCGTATGTGGAAGCGCGCATCTGTGGCACCTCCATCGCCGGAGGTGGGAACACAGCAAAGGGGGGGAAAGGCAACGACGTCGCTGTGGTGTCCAGCGATTTTCACAGGCTTCCAACGGCCGTGTCAGTCTGTCCCAAGAAGGGTCTTTCCCTCTTCGTCGTCCCGGCTCCGAAAATTCCGATGGTTCAACGTCCGGTCGTTCGCGAGAACTGCGCGGTCTGCTAATTGCCGCGCTTCTGCTAATTGCCGCTCTAATTAGTGCATGTCCTCAAGCCGTATCACAGTATAGAGCAGAAGATTTGATGCATCAAGGATTCCATGGATTGTTCCATTTGAGAGCGTGAAGGAGGACAAAGTTTATGTTCTCGATTCTTTTTTGAGGACTTGTGTTGTTGTGTTGTTGCCCACCGCTGACCCATCCGACTCTCTCTCGGTGTGGCTGAGTCGTCGACGTCGTCTTTTTCTGTCTGTCGCTCTGTGTCTTCAGCAGTCCGTTCCTCTCAGTGTGTCTGGTCTGTCTATCAGTCAGGATGGGACATCATGCTGATCGTTAGGCTTAAGTTTGCGGTTCTCACTCTGCCTGTCTCACGCAATCTGTCTTACCCCGATGTCTTCAGGGCTTGCGCGAGCATATTACTTAATATAGTGTCCGCATCTGCCCGTGTTCTTCGACGTAAGTGGAATTGCCTTTTTTTGGCGCTGTGTTGGCGTCATCCTGGAAGAAGAGGCCTTTTTTTTCCTTATTTTTTTTTTTTTTTTTCGGTTTGTAATGCGTGTCATCCTTACGCAGTGGCCATGCTAATCTTCTTTCTCTCTATTGTTCCAATTTGTCCCGAAGATGGGCAAGAAAAGCTTTTTGGTGCTCCTCCGGCTTCCGTGCTCCCGTTTTAACGTGTGCTCCACACGGCACATGGCACACGAACCGAATATCGAAACGACTGCATCTTTCTAAGAAGGTTTAATTTCAAAAATATTGCTGTTTGGAAGTTTGGCAGCAAAAATGTCGTCCGTTCGAAGTTTCCTTTGCAAAAATAGATTTTATTTATTTATTTATTTTTTATTTTTTTAAATAGATGTTTCGTTGCAGCTTTGTCGGGTTCCCGTTGGTTTGCCAGCAAAAATTCCGCGTTTGGCCAAGTTTCACAGCGAAGGACCCGAGCCCCCTGGCCTCAGGGACTCAGGGACTCAGGGACTCAGCGTTCCGGCCTCAGGCACTCAGCTTTTGTCTTTTTTTTTTTTCTTTTTTTTTTGAGAAAATTACGGCACAGTCAGGGTTACAGTTTGTAATTGCATTTGAAACTGCGGCTTAGCAGTTTAGTCAGGGCCCGAGTTTCAATTGCATTTGAAACTGCGTTTTAGCAGTTTGAAACTCGGGCTGGCAGTTCAGTCAGGCACATGGCTGTTTCTTTCTTTCTTTCGTCGTTTTTTTTTTTTTTTTTGGGGTCGCTTGCTGGCTTCACTCCTCTCGGCGGCTGGAAAAAAAAGAAAAAGAAAAACAGCCCCATGGTTGGGCCACCGCCCAGATGTCTGGGCCTCACCCCAGATTGGCCACAGCTGAGGCACTACCCTTCACAGGCAAAAGCCAAGTCTCAAGAGTAGCCTACTCCGAAGAAGTGGGGGCTCGGGGCAGGGATGGAGGCCACAAAAAGAAAAAAGAAAGAAACGAGGAACTTCCAATCCACCTACGTGGGGAAGGCCCTCGCCTCACCAGTGCTTTGAGGAATGTATCTGGCCAGGAAGTGAGGAACATGAAACAGTTCGTTTTCCTTTTTTGTTTCTTGTTGTGAGGTCCTTGTAGCGCCCTGCCAGCCACTCAGGGCGGATTCCACGGGACGCAGCTAACTGCCTGGCTTCATTCAGTTCCAGACAAGTACTGTAGCATCCTGTATCTGACCGCAATCACAGCATAAGGGATGTTCTTTTTTTTTTTTTTATCTGCTGTTCTTGGATAGAAGAGGGCCCTGACTGAAATGCTACCCAAAGGCAGCCCCAGTTTCAACTGCAATTGAAACTCGGGTGCTAAAACGCAGTTTCAAATGCAATTACAAACTGTTTTCGTGACTGCGCTGAAGTTACCCCCTTTTTTTTTTTCTGCGCAATTACAAACTGTTTTTGTGACTGCGCCGAAGTTATCCCTTTTTTTTTTTTTCCGCGGGCGTGGCCGAGGCATCTCCACGAGGCATCTCGGCACGTTTCTTGTTTTTTTTTCGCGGCCGTGGCCGAGGCATCTCGGCCGTGGGCAGGCCCAGATGCGTAGGCCATGCCCGAGGGGAAAAAAAAATAAAAAATAAAAATGCTGAGTGCCTCAGGCCAGAACGCTGAGTCCCTGAGTCCCTGAGGCCAGAGGCATAGGGGTCCTTTGCTGTGAAACTGGGCAAAACGTGGCATTTTTATTTTTGCTGGCAAACTCCGGGAACCCGATAAAGCTGCAACGAAACCTCTATTTTTGCGAAGGAAACTTCGAACGGATGACATTTTTGCTGCCAAACTTCGAAACAGCAATATTTTTGCTATTAACCCTTCTAAAATATGGCCACGTTCATCATTTTGCTATAAATAGTAACCAGTGTATTTTGCCACCTTTCGATGGCCGATGCAGTCGTTTCGTTTTCGTTTCGTCTGCGGTGTGGCCACGCCCGACCTCGTGCTTGCTCCTCGATTGAATGGCCATCAGCAGCTAGAAACCAATTGGCATCCGAAACAGGGAGGACCTGCTGCAGATCCACTGGGCCTGAGTGAGGAGTATAAATAGATAGTCCACTACACCAAAGCGGGTGTTGCGGGGTCGGCTTAGGGTAAACATATTTGCAGCACCAAATGTTGAAATGCAGATTCAAGCTTGAATCCAGATACAATCAGTTGAATCAGATGCCCAGATTTTTTTTTTTTTTTTTTTTTAAGGGCCCAGTGCCCAAGGCTGATATTACCAATAAGAGGAATGAGGCTGGGGTCCTCACAGTCTGCCCGGAGAAACGGAACCGAACTTGCTGAGAACCAGGCTCAGATGCCCAGAATAACATATTAATTGAAAACTCTGAATTACCTGGGTCCGGTCAGCTTCAATGGTGATATCTCAAGGCCGTCTCCATTCAACAACAACAACAACAACAACAACAACAACAACAACAACAACAACATTAGGAGCGGTATCAGCAGCCTAGATGCGCTGGTGTACAACCATTCCCACAAAGTTTCTGCATTCCAAAATTTAGGGCCTTGTTTGACACCACTTGAAAACTACTTGAGTTTCTTCAAGGGTGCCCTACATGAGAAATTTTGAGATTAATTTACACTAAGTTAACTCCATTTATGGTTCCACGTGCATGCACTTGAGGAAACCCTTGAACAAGCTGCCCTTGAAACCAAAACCCAGGGCTTGCTGACCAATCCTGGGCCAGAACCCCTGCTGGAAAAAACAGAAAAACAAAATAAAGAAAGCCCCACTCGAAGTGCTCTGGGGTATCTGTTCGCACTTGAACTCTAGGTTCCTAAGGGTCTCGTTCGACACCACTAGAGAACCCTAGAGTCTCAAGTGCGCCCTAACCCGAAAATAGTGATTACAAATTCTTACTGCAATCTTCGTTCCATGTGCACTTCACAAAATACTTGAAACGGCCGCACTTGAAACCAAACTCCACGGCTTGACCAATCCTGGACCAGGATCACCTTTTGGAAAAAAAGAAAAACAAAAAAACACCCGCTGGCACTTGAACTTAAGGCTCCCGGGAGAGGTACCTTGAGCTCAAGTGCGAATTTGCCCCAGCAGCACTCGAGTTTCGAGGGCTAGCACTAGAGACTTCGTTCCTGTGGCAGAGGTTGCCGGTTCAAGACCTGATGCCCTTAAATCCCGTTGGAATCAAACTGTGAAATGCGCCTGTGGAACCTGTGGGCAGTAGAAGTCCCGCCGTGGTGACCAGGTATAGTAGCCTTGGTGTGCTATGTGAATGGAGTGTGCGTGCGTTGTTGAGTCCGCAAGGACACTACAGCCCTGGGGGTGGGCTGGATATCCCTACCGGTATGGATCCAGTTTTTATAACACCTCCAAGGGTTGTAGTGGTTACGAGAGGCGGTTTAAGACCTGATGCCCGTAAATCCCGTTGGAATCCAACTAGCACTAGAGAGCCGGAGAGTAGAAACAACTCCGCGGCCAGGTTAGGGTGGGGTCGAACGAAGAATTTTCCTTCAACCCTTTAGTTCAAGTGGTGTCGAACGAGACTCTAAGAGAAATTCTGCCCCGGACGCACTTGAGTTTCAAGGATGTGCACTTGAGAGCAGGAAAGTGAAAACATTATGGCTGGGGGGTCATTAGGGAGGGGTGGAACCAAAAATTTCCCTTCAACCCTTGAGTTCGTTCGACACTCCTATTGAAATCCTCGGGCAAAAGGAAAAGTTCGTTTTGGTTCAAACGGAAATTTGGGCCCTTTGTTCCACCTGTCCTCGGGGACGTTGCCCGAGGACATTTCCTTCAGGCGACGTCAGAAAAGAAAAAAGAAAAGAAAACAAAAAATCAAATGTGCTTGAGGCCTTCAGCCAATAGGGTGCCGCCATAATCCAGATTCTCGCTTGTAACGTCTCTCTACCCATGTGCCCGCTCCTCTCCGTGAAACGCGGAGTGTTTTCACTTCTTTTTTTCCGACTGCATCCCCGAGGATCGGTGGAACGAACAATTCCTCGGGTACTTCACGCGCCCGAGGAGTGTTGAACGAGCCCCTTACACGGCCACACTAAAGCACAACCGCACACACACGCACACGTGCACACATCCACGCATACACACACACACACATACCCACGTGCACGCGCACACACAAGCACACATGCACACACACCCACGCCCGCGCACGCACACACACACACACACACACACACACACCCGCACTGCTCGCACGTACACACAGATACACATACCCCCATGCACGCGCGCACACACGCACAAACATGCACACACACAGACACACAACCATAGACCATTGCATTCGGACCTGATGAAGAGAATGGAGAGGATGGTTAAGGGGTGCCGCTGCTGGAAAACGTGTCGAGAGTCCCATACAAAAGCATGGAACTCCAACTGTGGATTGGAAAACCCCATCAGATACAGGCAGCGACCGTAGCCTGTGGAACGACCAGGGCCTCTTTTTCATCTTGGAGGAACCTGGAAACCACTGAACTGAACCCATAATGGGGGATGCTCCTACCAACTCCAGTAGTGGCAGGAACCCTGTGTGATGTTGTCATGGGTGTGACGCGCAACCTCACGCCCTGTGCTGTCTTCCGTTCGGAGTGTTAGGCATGCGGAAAGAGGCCCCGAAAAACAGCAAGATGTGGTGTGCCAAGGATTTTTGGAAATTGAGTGCGGGGATACAGACGGAACTGAAATCCCCCGTGTTGGTCCGATGAAGCAAGTCGATCGTTTTTCGCGCGTTGCGGAACGCGCGCGGACAAGGCGGGAGGAGGGAAATATCCAAATTCAATCCAAAAAATATTGTCGCGCTTCCCACCGGGCTACGGCCCGTCGTTTAGAACGGAAAGGCTTTGGCACGCTTCACGTGTCTCGTTTCCGTATCAAATCTCGTCGTCGTTCGTTGGTTAGTTCCGAGTCCGACGTGGATGGTCTCAGCCGCGTGGCTCTTTCCTTGTGCTCGTCTTCACTCCGTATCCGGTAGTGAAAGCCTTTTGATTCGTAGCAATCGAAACGCTGGCATTCGGTGCACAGAGTGCGCGGCCAGTGGGGTTCTACTGCCGTCCACGGAATGACGATCAATTCGTTAAATGGCAACAATACCGAGTAAGGTGAGAAGTGCGTATCGATAATAACAAACCCAGCTTCTACGAACCCAGAACAGCGGTTGGCTGGAGGGAAGTAATATTGCCCCGCAATTTGTGCAACGGCTTCTCGTACGTCCCACTCGCATACACGTGTCCTTTCCTCACTGTAAGGAAAAGGTCGCGTTGGGATGGGAGATACGGGAGGTTGGCGCCCAATCGAAGGGTACTTGTCAGTCCACATGTCAATCAATCACAAAATATCCTGAGACGTCATTAAGAACAAAAGCGATTCGCGCGTCCCCCAATCAATCTTTTTGACACAAGAGCGAGAGAGCAAACACAAATCAGCTTGATCACGCATATTGCTACGGGTCCGATCAKTCCAACACAAGGTTGGTCCCTCGACGCCTTGTTTCTCAAGGCCGCCCCGTGGCTCGGCTGCTGATGTCGTTTAGCATAAGGCAGATGGCATACGCAGTGCAAACAGAGCTACAAATCAAAACACTTTTGCATTTTCGAACGAAATCCCGACGACAATCGTCTAATCAACAAAAGAGTCACACATTCCATACATGCATTTACTGTGGACGGTGCGAAAATAAGACATGCACAGGAAAAGATGGATTGTATTACTCAGTACACACGCATCCACCGTTCATAAGACAAGAAGACAGGGTCCTTGCATAGGAGGATTACCCAGAAAACTAATGGAAGAGTTCCGGAAGAAGTTCTTTCACACAGAATGCCGACTCATTTCCATTCAAGAGCAGGACAATCATTCAGACGTATCATCATTCAAGGAGAGAGAGAGAGAGAGAGAGAGT
>BFEA01000697.1:684709-709851 GCA_003427395.1 Chara braunii | reverse complement strand
TAGCCACTAGTCCCCGAACCTGGCCCCGCCATGCAACTCGCCCCGGGGCAGAAGCCCTGAAGCCAGCTCCTTCCCTACCCCGTCCCTCAAGGACCAAGCCCGACGGGCCACTCCTCCCTTTTGTTCCTTCGTTATCGCCTTCCTCCTCGGCCCGCTGTTGTCGTCAACCCGAACTCGTACCCCACCGTCAGGCAACGCACCCGCGACCGCTGCGAAAGGCGGACGAAGCAAACAAACCGGTGTAGGGAGCCACGCTCCCGTTTTATAAATGTCGGCCCTACGCAGGGGCTGCGCTAAACTTCTCTCCGTCGTCCTAATTCTAAACGGATGTCCCAAAGGACTCGGGCGCTGGCAGCACCCCGCGACCTTTCAAAGTCCGCGCGGCCACCACACTGCCTTGCCTTACTGCACGAATCTGRCCCCTTTTCTTGGGCTTGTACGCGTCGACCGTGCGCAAGGCTTATACAAGTTTTCTCTATGTCGTTCCAATCTTACGGGCGCTGCGAAAATCTGCCCCGCGCCTTGTCAGCCCCTCGGCTCATCCCACCTATTCTCCCCCTTCTCTTTTTGTTACACGTCCCGGGTCGGATCCGCGTCCAGGTTCTTCCCGGATCTATGCTCATCACCCTTGCGCAGCCGGAGCAAATCTTTTTTGCCTCATCTCCATCTTCTACAGACGTCCCTAAGGACTTCCGACCGTGGCCGCCCCTTTTCCACTGTTCACTGTCCCCTCCTTGTCCTTTCTCTCCTCCGAATGAATCCAGACGCGATTCTAGGTCGGATTCATTCCATTCTGACCGGGTTGCTGCCTTCACCCTCCGCCCGACTACTCTTTTTGCCACCCCGGTTATCGAACACACCTGACGCAAGAATGCGTCCCCGTTCGTTCCCGTTCCCCTATCCTCCTTTGTAGGCRMCCGGCCTGATCCCCGTCGGATTCACTTCGCARAAGTGCGTACRCCACCCTACACACGGTCAGTCGGATCTTCACCGTATCGCTCCGATTTCGGCAGCGCCCCCCCCGAAGATCTCAGCCACTGCCCCTCTTCCGTCGTACCCGGCTCTTTCCACGTCCGGGTTCATTTCACAAACCCGCCCCCCCCTTTTCTCTCGGTTCCCACGTGCCATCCTTGCGCCGGGGTCAAGCTATCCTTCCCCCGCCCCTCGCGCTCCCTCCCCTGGCGCGCTTTCTCGGCTAGGTTCACACGGGGCTTTGGCAACCTCCCCTTCTGACCGGGTGGACTCCGCGGCTGCCTGCCAAGCAACCAGCCAACCCCTCTTTGTCTTGATGTTCATGTCGTGTGGATCAAATCAGTATCCCCCGGGGTCTCCAAGCGCGGCATCGGCCCCCCTATAGCCCTAAGGACCAAAGACAAAATAGAGTAATTAAAATTTGACACAGGCCCCCAACGAAAAAGAAGGAGCAGGCCTCCGCGGGCCCTTCCGTAAAATAAAAACCCTTTTGCGCAGGTCCGCGTCCGGGCTCTCCCAACAAAAAACTGAGAGGGATAGTCCCGCGGGACCCTCAACCCCTTAGCTTTCGCCGCTCCGTCGCTCTCGCGCCGCCGCCCGCTGGCCTTGATCCCCGTACCTCCGCTGCAATAGTCCAATGCCGTAACCAATAGGGCTAAGCCCAAGCCTGAGCCTAACGGGTACGGCTTCACATACAAGGTAGTACCACACGACGCTCCGGGCCATGATACCGCTCCGGCCACTCTTTCAACCCACATTAGTACCCATGGCCCCTAAGCGTCCACGCAGGGCCACCGCCCCGCGCCGTAGTCGTCCCATGCGCCTACCGGCAGGCCAATCCTACCGTCGGTCGCGCGCGCCGACCAAAAAAACGGACCTTCATCCCCTAATCAATCTCGTGGCTTTGGAATGAGTTGGCTGGCTACCCCGACCGCCCACTCAATCAGAAAAAATCACAAGCGCGCCTTAAAATTGCGCGCCCACGTACTGCGTACCGGGACAAGGCAGATCTTTGCTCACGCGCGAACGACCCTCACATTTCCCGCATGGGCACTCAGAATCCAGGTTAACCAGGCCTTTCTATCACTTGCAAAAACGAGGGGGGATACCCTTGTAAGGGTATTCGCGCCGACAGTGTTACACTTACAAAATCAATCACTTATGTTAAAGGTTTATTTTTTTACCCTCCTTCAAAACGTTCGTTTGACATACTGTTGAACTTTCCGATCAGAGAAGGGGGGTCAGTTGCAAAACACTTGAAAAATAAACCATTAACGTTGTCGGTTTACATTTCCACATCCTTTCAAATAGTATATCCGTCAAAAGGAAAACAAAGAGCTAGCAAAAAAAAAAAATGGGAATAAGGAGGCACAAGAAAGAAAAAGAAAGGAGGGAAAAAAAATGGAGAAGCACGAGAAGGAGAGGGAAAATGAGGAAATAAATTATGGTGTGAGGAAGAAACGTAAGAGGAGATTTTTTTTATTTTTATTTTTTTTGTGAAAATTTTTTGTATGACCATTAGACAACAATTGTTCAATTAAAATTTTTATATCACATAGTTTTTTTTTGCAGGTACCTTGTTAAGCCATAATTGGCATGAAACAAAGTTAAACCACTAATTTTATTGGTTAATTTTTTTATCATATCCTAAATCGTCCTCCCGCTAGCAGAAAACTAAACAGCGCGACGAAGAAAGGTGGGATATATAAATATTTTTTATTTTGATTTAGAAGTTCGGCGTAACCATTAGGCGAAATTTATTCTGATTCATTTTGTAAATGACACATTTTTGTTTCATATATATATTATATATATATATAAATCCGCATTCCATGTTGAGGAAAAAATAAAAATTTGTCAAAAAACAATAACTTTATCTGTTAATTTTTTCGCCCCCAACTAAATTGCCCTCCCTTCAGCTGAAAAGGGACGTGTGAGACAAGGAATAAAGATAAGAGGATAAAAATATTATATTTATTTTCAATTTGGTTTAAAATTTCGATGTGATATTGAACCAAAAATGATTTAGTTAAAGCCTTTACACAACATTGTTTTATATATATCATCACAAACAGAACTGCCCGGTAAACCGCATATATATCGTCAAATAGAACTGCCCGGTAAACCGTAGGCAGAGAGGGAGAAGAGGACAACAAACGAGGGGCTGTGACAAACTGTTTCGTCGGAGTTTCACCGACTCATCAGGAGGCTGAACCCTCAACAGTCTGTAGAATCCCCTCACTGATATATATATATATATATATATATATATATATATATATATATATATATATATATATATATATATATATATATATATATATATACAGGGTAACCGGCGTTCGGGACGGACCGAATGGTTGAACCTGAACGCCCGAACATACGGAAACCCTTTGGGGATGCGTTCGGCCATTCGGGTTTAACATGGAAAAAAAAAACTCTGAAAAAATATATGTTATGAAAAAAATTAAACAAAAATACCCTTGCCTGAGTATTACATCCAAATTAATTACCAAATTTGAAATAAAATAAAATACCAAAAATAAAACTAATAAAAAAAATAAGAAAAAATGAAAAGAGAATTAAAATTAGTGAGTAAGCGAGCACGTTTTCGACACCGCCATCTTTGGTGATTTTTCATTCTTTTTTGGCATTAAAAAATGCCCTGAAATTTTACAGATATGTACTTCACATTAAAAAAAAAATCATTAAAAAAGTTTAAAAAAATAATAAAATTGTTTAAGCCTTACAATAAAGTGAAAACAAAAAATAAAAAATAAAAAAAAACAAAATAGTGAGTGGGCGAGCACGTTTTAACACCGCCATCTTTAGTACCTTTTAATTTTTGTTTCGATTATAAAAAGGACTTCAAAATTTATGGGCATGTACCTCATATAATAAGGAACTCAAAAAAATAAATTCAGAAAAAGAAACGTATTTTTAGGTACCAAAATAATTTTTGGCGGGGCCGAACACCGTTGAGTTCGGACCCTGAATGGGACCCCGAACGCCCGTACGTACTGAGGTCGACCCAGGGACCTCTGTAAGTATGGGCTGGTGACCCTACACACACACATATATATATATATATATATATATATATATATATATATATATATATATATATATATATATATATATATATTTCCCATATACCTTGTTGAGCCATAAGCGGTATAACAAAAATAAAATAAGAATCGAAGAGAGAGTTTTTTTTACCGCTCAAAATCGCCCACTTATCAGCAAGAGAGCAAATAGTGAAATGAGGGAGAAAATGATAAAAGAATTTGACAAATTTAACAGTTTGTTTATTCTCTTCACCGTCTCCAAATTATCCTCTTGTTAGCAGAAAAGCGAAACCTGGGATAAAATGAAAGGTGTGAAAAACGTTTTTTTTTTTTTTTTTCCTTTTCAATTTAGTTAAGAGTTTCGGTGTAACCCTGCGGAAAAAATTGTTAAACTTAGTTTCGGTGTAACCCTGCGGAAAAAATTATTAAACTTAGTATTTTTTTTATTTTTTGTTTTGTACCATAATGAGTTGTAAGCAGCATAGCAGAAAACAAATTGATAATTTTATCGGTTTAATTTCCGATCCCTTTCAAATGACCCTCCCGCTAGCAAGAAATAATACAATGCGACGATGATAAAAGGCGGGAGAACCCGGAGAAGGATATTATTTTTCTTAATTATTTTGTATTTTCAATGGGGCTTGGAATTTCAGTGTGACCCAGAGCAAAAAGTTGTCAAATTTAAGTTTTTGCATAGTACAGTTTCTTTTTATTTTTGTTTTGTTTTTTTAAGTACCTTGTGGAACCACAACCAATATAAGAAAATAAAAATAAAATGATAATTTTATCAGTTTATGTTATTGGCCCCCTCCAAATTTCCCTCCCACTAGTAGAAAAATGAAAAATGTGACGAAAAGGAAAGGTGAGAGAAATTTTACTTTATTTTTAGTTTTTTTTTTAATTTTCTTTATTTATTTTAGTGTTGATCCTAAGACCAGTGTTAACAGCCCATACGTTCGGAGGCACCTGGGCCGACTTCAAAATATTTGGGCCTTTGGGCCAGCGTCCGGGGTTCGTCCCCGTAGGGATTTAGGTACCGCCGAACCCTGTTTGGAGACTGGAATTTTTTTTTAAATTATTTCTCTTACAGACAAATGATGCTGCTGCACACCCACGCCTAAAATTTCACAATAATCTGCTACTTAAAAACCTGTATTGCACCACGTACATGTATGTGGGGTTGGAGTACGTACTCTCCTCAGAGTACGTACTCCGTATATATATATATATGAGTATGTACTCTTATTTTCAACTTATAATAATTTATTACCTTTTTATAATTTTTGATTTTTACATTCAATTTGATTAGATATCCTGACATGTCTCCCAGCCAAACGTTGCTTGTATTATTATTTTACATAACATACTTTTTTTTCTGAATTTGTTTTTTAGGTACGTGTACACGGGTTTTTTAGCATGTACGTGTAGTCCAAAGTACGTACTCGTACTTCCTGCATACGCGTACAGGGTGTAACATAGTTAAAAACAAAGATAATATTCGTAAACGATAGGGAGGTTAAAATTTTTTAAACCCCTCTGATTTTATTATTCTTTTAAATATTTTGTATATATTTGTTCGTTGATTGATTGATTGCTTGGTTTGGTTTGGGTGGGGTCGCACACCACCCCCCACTCAAGCAATCAATTTATCAATCAATCAACCAAAATTTCATATTTTATTTTATTTTATTTTATTTTATTTTATTTTATTTTATTGATTGGTTGGTGGGGGAGCCCTCCCCCCCCCACACATACACATGTGTGTTTCGAATGAATGCACTGTTTTGTTTTTTACTTTTCTTTTTTTTATTGATTGATATATAAAGAAACACGTTTATTTTTTTTTAACTTTTTTATTTTCTTGATTTATTGATTGATGGAGCAGGGGGGGTCGTTCACCCCCGCGCATACAGACACACATGTAGGCGCATGTCGATAGTGGTTCAGAACAGGTAATAGGATAAGACTCATGTGTGAGGAACATCCTATTACTCATCTGTACATACGTACATATTTTGACTATTAGGTTGACAGACAAGAAGCAGGGGGCCCTTGTGCGGGTCATCCTATTGTCTTTCTCAGTCTAAGCCTGTTGGACTAAAAGAGTGGTGGGATACTCGTGTGTGAGTCATCCCATTACTTATTTAAGTCGAGACTGCACAAGATTCAAAAGATAGTAGGTGACTCCAGTAAGGGTCGACCTATTATTAGTTTGACTCTTAACTAACTAGTAGTGACGGAGGGGGTGACATACTCATGTGTGAGTCCCCCTACTGCTCAATCGCATCCATACTGATTGGTAAATATGAGATGAAGGTTCTTGTGAGGGTCTTCTTACTGCATATTTATGTTTGATTGGACTGTATTATAGTCCTCGGTTAGAATTGAAGTTCTTGTTGAACTTCATAGAGGGCGCATGTCGATAGCAAGGGAGATGTTGAGGCCTTGTTGACTTGTGTGTAATTGCAGGTCATCTTAATCAAGAAGACTCATTCCAAGCCTAATGCAAGACTATATGCTCTTGCCTTATGGTAACAGGTTGGTTCTCCAACTTAACCCTCACTCACTCATGACACTCATACTTTGCATCAACCTTTGCACTAAATGAATTTTTTTATTTTCGGGTCAATGACTGAAGGGTTTGTATTTGGTCAAAAGAAGTCCTTGAATGACTGAGTTGAAAAATAAATGTCTGACAAAGAAATTTGGAAACAGAAGTGTATTGTGTGTAAAAGAGAATGAATGGTTGACTCTGTTAGGATTGTGAAATGCTTTTGTTTTGTCTGCAGGTCAGTAGAACGACCAACCCCCCGCGCGCATACATACACACACACACATGGGGGAAGGCGTGCACGTTTTTTTAACTTTTTTTAATTTTTCTGATTGATTGATTGATTTATTAATTGGGCAGGGTGAGGTCGCTCCCCCCGCGCGCACACAGAGACATACACGCACATGCACACACATGCACACACACATACACGGTGGGAGAGGTTCCTGCCGTTTGGCAGACAACCTGCTTCCATGACCTTGTTTTTTTTTTTTGAAAAAATGCAGACTGCACAGACCCTCCTATCTGCAATACGTTAAAAAAAAAAAAAAAAAAAAAAAAAAAAAAAAAAAAAAAAAAAAAAAAAAACCGTTCGGGTTGAACGAGGATAGAGGGGAAGGGCAAACAGTGAGGTGGTCGGCTTGAGCCGAACGTCAGCCACCCTGCCTAAGATATATATATATATATATATTTTTTAAACTTAGCAAGACCTTTTCGAAAGGGTAATAAAAAAACTCTTCCCAAGATGAACCTTTCCAGTTAATCCATTTATTGGTGGGGAGTTGCACCTGTTTGAAACCGGGTTCAGTGTGCCCCATTCATTATATGGTTTAATAATGGATACTGATGCATGATGATCATCCAGACTCGGCTCCAGTCCGAAAAGTGAAAACTAGTTATTTCCGCCATAAAAACAACACGTCACCAAACCACTTGCCAGGTAGAGAAAACAAGGCTAGGTTGTAGATAGAGATGCAACAACACTTTTTTTCTCTACATTTAGCGTCATATAACATACATCAAACCTTAGCTTTGTGCCTCCTAGGCCAACGAACTTTGCCCTTGTGCAAGTATACACAATCCGTCAAAATATTAGTCATATCAAAACTATGACTTAGGTACCAAACACAAAGCAGAGAGAAAAATGGTCAAAAAAATTAGAAAGAGCGAGTAAAAGGTATAAAGGGGTCTATTGTTATCTCGTCATAAGAGATTAAATAGTAGTCTCTGCATAACTGCTCTTGGTCAATTCTTTATGCCCCGTTTCAGTTTTTGCATATCATTTTTTTTTAATAATTTTTTAAGGTTTTTTTCTTTTTACAAGTGCCTTGTTGGCCACAAGTGGTGGAGCAAAAAAATAAACTGCTAACATTCGCAGTTTAGTTTCTCGCACCTTTTAAATCACCCTTTGACCGTGAGAAAGTAAACAAGGAGTGAGGGGGAGAGACAAGGAAGAGAAAAAAAAGGAAGAAGAGGAAGGGGGGAGGATAAATGTAACAGGATGATGAGAAAGGAAACAAAATAGGAGAATAACAACAAGGGAAGAAAGGTGAGGAGTGAAATTTATTGATTGATATTGATTGATATTGATTGATTGTATTGCATTTCTCCCCTCCACTCCCTGCCCTTCTTCCCTCCTCTTTTATCTCCCTCTAATTTCTCTTAGTCCACATGTTTCTCATTTTGTCTTCCCTTCCTCCTTTTCATTTTCAATTCATCCCCTTCAATGTTCCTCCTCGTGATTGTCCGTTCACTTTCTCGTTGGTGAGAGGGCGATTTGGACGGGGCTGAAAAAATAACCCTTTAATGTTAGCGATTTGTTTTTTCACTCATGTGCAATAAACTTCCCCTTGAATCCTCCTTATTCCCTATCGTCCTCATCGTCGCTTATTTTCCAATCGTACTTCCCCTTTCCTCTGATCCTTTCATTTCCTGCTAGCGGGAGGGTGATTTAAAGGGAGACAAAAAAAAACATTAGCGGTTTTTATTTCTCTCTCATACTGGACCTTCCTCCCTCTCATCTGACCTCCTGCATATCCTTGTCACTCCTTTCCATTCAATCAAAGCCATAATCGAAATTGTTGCGTACTGTATCCGGTGATAGTAGTCAGGCGAGTATCTCAGTCGATTATTGGTAAGTGGGGGAAACTGGATGCAACTGTTAACTCTGGCTAAACAATAAATTAATGCTTATAGCTCCGAGGAAAAGACGTTTGAACAAGATTATAAAAAGTTATATGTTATAACCCGTGTGAAGGATATAGTGTCAGATAAAAACTTTATGATACATAAAAGCGTTGAAAATAAACGACAAATATATTTTTGTTCAACTACATAGATTATCGAGGCCTAGCCATTACAAAATTGGTTGAGCATAAATTTATTGGGAATGTAGCCTCTTATGTTCAGATCGTATGTTATGGGTTGATACAAGCTTGTAGTCTAATACTTTGAGGCAATCACACATATTTTAAAGGGGTTTTAAAATAAAATTTCAAAGTTATAATTGCAAAATCGGTGGAGCAAAAATTATATTGCGAATGTAGTGTATGTATTAGACTGCACATCCATGAATGATAGTTCGAATCCGTCCTTAGCATACGTACTCGGCAAATTGACCAAGTTGAGTTTCTTAAGAGATTAATGTTGCCGGTTTAAAAGTGAATTAAAACCACTAACACAAGGATTGTATGTTGAAGGCTTATAAAGGATTCTAATGAAATACTTAAGAGACAATAGCAGATACTTTAAAGGATCGACGAAACATTATCAAAGATATTAATACAGAAGGTGTATCGGTAATCACGACACAGCGCGAGGCACGGGAACCCCGGATGGTTATATCAGGTTCGACTTCGGTATGGTAAGAATTACAGCGAGTCTGACTGAGTGATCCGGGTTTGACATTGACAGGTACGGATTGCTGAGATATAACGTCGAGACAAGTTGTAGTTGGCTAGTTCAAGATTCGGAATTGGTATGGTGACGCCGCAACTTGTTCCATGGAACACCGCAACGGGGTACCACTATTTTCGTCTGTGTACTAGCCTGGGACACTTACGCGCGCTGATCCAGCGATCGGTCGGAGATTGCCACATTTTCTCCGGTTCTATGGGACTTGGTACCGTCAAACTGCCGGTATACGGGTAGTGTGGCCAGCGACAGATAGAAGTGTTAACGTTTAGACATATGCAGACTAAGGGGGGGGGTGGCTGCAAAGCTGTTTTTTTTTTTTTTTTTTTTTGGTGGGATTGGGCTCAGCTTGCCTGGCTCAAGGGACTACTTCTGCTACCCGAAGACTACTGGTACTGCAGGGTCTGAAGGGCCACGCGGTTTCGCAAGGTACCGTGCAAAAATTGGCAGTACAGGTGGATCCGCATGGGGGCCCCTGCCCCGACGCCGTGGCCACTATGGGCCTAAGTGCTTAGTCGCTCAGATATCACTGACCCGCTAAAGCCCGTGGCAAGGAGGGGGATTCATTATTTTAGGAAGATATTAGTTGGTTTTGTTTTTCTTTGTGAAGCTGTCACTGAAAATATGTTTCAAAATTGAATTATTTTTAAATTTTAAGCTTTTGTGTCACTGATTGATTTTTTCCTTACTAAGCCGAAAATATTAACTTTATTCCTTCACACACGACTATGAGTATATTTACAAGTAAAGATGCAACTTCCTTGCTAGAATTAAAACACGTACTAGGCACGCTGGTTGAGAGGTTCATTTAGAAGGTTCGACAGGTGGTATGTATGATATTTATTGCAGTAGTGATTTAAATGTATTTTTAAACACAATGTCATGCTCTTGCCAGTATCCAAAAACTTTATGAAATAAATATTTTATAGCGTAAAAACTCTTGATATAATGCAAATGTCATTGTTTTTTTACTCCTATATATTTTTTCATATTCATATTTATGACATTCCACTTAAACATAATTTTGCTTTTACAATAGGCTACTAGAGTGACTAGGGGCCACTTGCGCGACTGGGCCCCAACAAAATAAAAAAATAAAAAAATAAATTATTTCTTAACTTTATTTTTTATTTTAAATATGGTAAAAAAAATTGATGTGATTGTGAGGCAAAAGTTGTTTATATCATTTTTCAACATAACATAAGTTTTCTCCGGATTTTTTTGAGTTTTATGTATTTTTGTTTGTTTTTGCTAGGGCCTTCCACAGCCCTTGCACGGCCGGGCCGTCCGAGAAAATAGGTTAACCCGGGCGGTCCGACTGGTACCCTAACTTTTATATTAAAAAAAATGATTAAATTTTAATTTTGAAAAAAATACTCAATTTTTATAAATACAGTGTTATAACCCACATCGTCACAAACCTGCTTAATTGAGCGACATTCCACAATCTCCTTAACCAGCCTAAGATGTGTGAGCCTCCTTATCAAATCAACACACGACTTCCGTGGGGATGAAACAATTACACTCAAACAATATAAAAATTACCAATATACTTGAACACACTTTAATCTTACTATTAACGGGGAGATCTTTGACTATGTTTTGTTATATCCCGACTGAATTTATTTAATCATATTTGCTTCTTATGTTTGTATATCTTAGCCTCATTAGAGCCCGATAAAGATGCTTTCGTTTTTTGTATACATTATAATACCTATAAATTTTATTTATACAATAAAACCCTTAATAGATCTGCTTTACTTCCTCTATTATTGCCAGTTCAAGATCAAACAAGGAATGTTGTAATTTTTTTCGGTTTACATTTTAATTTTAAGAATTTTAGTAAACATATTTTGATTGAGAAAAATTATAAATCCTTTCAATGATACCTTCAGACCTATTTGGCTTCAAACCAGGCAATAAATATGAAAGACCCTTAAATAATTTTTCATACCACTTTTGCATCTAGTTGATCTGATAAAACATATTCCTTTTATTTTGCACAAAAAACGATAATAACTCTCGGGTGCAAAAATCATGCAAAAAAATTTTCAAGACCTCTCATATTTTTGCCTCGTTTGTAGACAAATGGGTACAAAGGTTTTGTCACAAGAGAGATCTTTAAGTCTTTTCATTTTGATTTGCCCCAAATTCAGATCATAGCTCAAACTACATCTTTGACAAAAAACTCAAAATTAACACGCTTAACACTTATTTGCGCTAACTACAAAGTTACTGCAGATATAGGACATGAAGTCTAGTGACCTTACCTTTACTCGTAGTCATTCCGAATAACCCTTGCCTCCGAGTCCCCGTCGTATCCCGACTGCTGACATGAAGTTAGTTGGGGCTTCTTATTTTGTTTTTGTCATAATCGCAGTACCGATAAAAAAGCTTTATGAGATAAATCTCCGTCTTCACTCACAGGATATTGTTGGATCAGGCTTTTGGCCATTGTCCAAAATTTTGTACTACTGCCTCCTGCCAGCTTACGCTACGACGCTTGCCATGCAATTTACGCAGCACTAAGAGACGACAAAAATTGCTTTACGTTGTTGGGCATGGCGGTCCCATACCCTGCAGCGAGCGCAGTACCTCACGGTCGTGTCACACAGGATTAAGGTACTGTTTTTGAGTCAGTTGGAAATGTCATTCCGACCTCACGTGCCAGCTATACCTCTCGCGGCTCCTTGCGACATGACAGAGCTCCGCGAGGTACAACTCACCTCTACCTGAGGGGTTGTCACCACCCTTAGGTAGGCATATCCATGCCGAGCTACCGACTCACATACGAAAACTTTTACTTGCAATCGCAGAGGTCAGTCGGCCAAGGGCGTTTCCTCGATCATCGTAGCATAGACATATGCGCACTTGAACGCCTAAGACTAACCCGTTTATGTGTCGGGCATCGGGACGCTGATCTCCTGGACCAACTTACTATTCAGGTCGACTTGATTGATGATCTTTCACGCATACAGTACTCTAACCTATTTGCACTTGACCAGTAAATTATATATGCTATATAAAAATTCTTTCAAATCGATACAAACATAATGAATACATTTCAAAGGTTGAGACTTAAAGGCAAGGAGATGTCTTTACATTTTTACATAAACAAAGATAAACATAAAAATGAAAAAAGCTTTGACTTTTGAAAGAGAAACAATCAATAGACTCTTGACCTTTCAAACACAGATCATAAATAAAAGTATGCTCATGGCTTTTCAAAACATGCATCACAAAGTTAGGTTCACGACCTTTCAAAGAAAATGATATGAACAAGACTCTCTGATCTTGCCAATTATCCTAATTTATTTAGCATCAAGAAGGAGTAGAGTCAGAAAATCCAAACCAAATGTACAAAGGTTAGGTGTCGATGAAATGTCTCAATTGAGGCTCAAGTAAACATAAGTTCAACAATGCAAGTTAAAAATAGCACGTGGTTGGTCGTTTTATTGACCTACAGACAAAACAAAAGCATTTCATAATCCCAACCGAGTCAACCATTCATTCACTTACACACACAATACTCGTGTGTTTCCAAACTTCTCTGCCAAACATTTATTTTTCGTCTCAGTCATTCAAGGATCTTTTTTGACCAAACATAAACCCTTCAGACATTGACCCGAAAATAAGAAATGGCATTTAGTGCAAAGGTTGATGCAAAGTGTGAGTGTCATGGGTGAGTGAGGGTTGAGTTGGAGAACCAACCTGTTACCATAAGGCAACAACATGTAGTCTTGCATTAGCCTTATAATGAGTCTTCTTGATTAAGATGACCTGCAACCACACCAAGGTCAACAAGGTCTCAACACCCCCCTCGCTATTGACATGCGCCTACTTGAAGTTCAACAAGAACTTCAATTCTAACCGAGGAATATAATACAATCCAATCAAACGTAAATATGTAGTAAGAAGACCCTCACAAGAACCTTCATCTCATATTTACTAATCAGTAGGGATTCGATTGAGCAGTAGGTGGACTCACACATGAGTATGCCAACCCCTCCTTCACTGTTAGTTAGTTTAGATTCAAATTGGTAATAGGTCGACCCTTACCGGAGTCACCTACTATCTTATGAATCTTGTGCAGTCTCGACTAAAATAAGTAATGGGATGACTCACACATGAGTATCCCACCACTCGTTTAGTCCAAATGGCTTAGACTGAGACAAACAATAGGATGGCCCGCACAGAGGCCCCCTGCTTCTTGTATGTCAACCAAATAGTCAAAATATGAATATATGTACAAATGAGTAATAGGATGTTCCTCACACATGAGCCTTATCCTATTACCCATTCTGAACCACTATTCTATATCCATACATTCATTAGATACAAGGAAGTTGAGGGCAGTACAACGAAGGGTTTATAGGAGGTGAATGAGAAACATCTCGTGTGTCTCTTGTTTCGTGTTTCTGTTTTCTCCCTCTCATTCTCCTCATCATTTTTTTTCTTATTTCTTCTTCATTCTCTTTCTACCTTATTCCTTCTTTTTTTTCCTTTACCTTTTATTTCATCCTCACGTTCTCCCGCCTAGATGATCCTGTGTGAACTTTGACTTGCTTTACGCTAGCGAACGTGAAACCGACCATGACTCTAATCAGGCATGGGGTTTACATGCATGTACCTGATTGTGTTAGCAATCAGATTAGAACAAACGGTATAAGTATTGAAATAGTAACAACAACAAATAATAATAATAATAATAAAGTTATAATAATCATACATACGTCCAGATAGTCATGTAGCCAGTAAAGAGTTCAAATGCACAAAGATTCCATATTAAGAAAAATGAGCGGTATAGTAACCTTGTGAGTTAATGTAAAAGCCCGTAGTTTATTCAATATTGCTCCTACTTTCTGGCTCCCAGTCTACTCTATGCATTCTGCCTCTCCTACCTACGCTCTTGCAACAGGCTCACTTCGCCTTCGCAGACCATTGTACATGACGTCAATATCAATGCCAACCTCCTACATACACCAGGTACGTCCTCTCGACTCCCCTCTTCACCCTTGTCCGCTCACACTGCGCCTCCTTCCTCAAAACCACCGCCGTTAATCACCCTCTCGCATCTTGCAGTCCGGTTATGGACTCTGTCGCCCTATTGTTCTGCTATGCCCCATACTACTCTGCGTCCGAGGGCGCCCCAACCCGTTTGCGCACATGTAGACACTTGTACAGTGTTGCAGCAACATTCCCACATTGCCTGCCTAAGCCAGAATGGTCTGGACTGGCTGGCCTCCTTCCTATATGGTAGATGTTGCTGTTGCTGAACCTTTTGTGCCTGGCCTTGGAAGTTGTAAGTATCTTCCGGTCGGGTCTCAGCATCTGTGCTCAGGCTAGTGTCAACAGTTGAGGGTCTAGGCCCTTTATAGTTGGGCACACCTAGGATTACCCAGTCTCTGAACGTTTGTCATGTCTGCATTGGTCCTCGGGGCGAATGTGGCGACAATGTTGCATTCTCATTGGCCTGTGGCTACTTAGTGATGTGTCGGCCTCACGATGCGTGTGTGTGTGCCCAGGGCACAACCATCCGGGGCCCTAAGCTCAACTGTGCAATATAGCTGTTGCTTCTGGCAGGAGTCGGTAAAGGCTTGTGCTACTTTGTAACTAACTGGCGTGCAGCAACTGTCCGAGAGTCATGTTGGAAGATGTTGAGGTAAGCCCCTCCCGTGGATACTGAGGCCCGCCTTCACTTAGGGCGGCCACGAGGCGTGTTGTTGTCATAAGTACCATGATTAATAACTAATAATGCAAAGAATATGGCCAAGAACGACATACAAAAAGTCGACTTGCGAAATCACACAGATGTCCAAGTAGTCATGTACAAGCAGAGAGCACAAATGCCCCGAGATTCCATCCAAAATAAAAGCAATGCAATGAACTCGTGAGCCTATATTCAAGCCCTCAGGTCACACCAACACAGTACCCAATACCACTCTTCTCTGTCTGGCACCCAACGCCCATTCTGCACTGCTCACCTATACTACTACAGCCGCATCCATGCAAACAGACTCACTTAGACTTCGAAGACCAATGTACATGACGTCAAGACCATAGTCGACCTTCTTTTATGCATCAGGTATGTATCTCGTCTCCTCTTTCTCTCTATCTCTTCTTCCTTGTCTCTGTGTGTATGTATGTATGTGTCTCTTTCTGTGTGTCACTGTGTAACTGTATAACTGTGTATCTATCATTGTGTACCTGTATGTGTCACTTTGTCTGCGTGTATGTCACTTTGTCTGTGTTACTGTGACTGTGTATATTTCACTTTGTCTGTGTGTATGTCCCTCCTCTGTATCACAGTGATTGTGTGTGTTTCACTTTGTTTGTATATATGTCACTCGTCTGTGTCACCGTGACTGTGTGTTTCATGTTCGTTTGTCTGTCTGTTGATCTGTGTTTGTCTGTGCTTGTTGGTTTGTCTGTCTGTTCGTCCGTGTCTGTCTATGTCTGTAGGTTTGTCTGTCTGTGTCCCTCTGTCTGTTTGTGTGCAGGTACCCAGACAGCATCAGGACCAAGGGGAAGCCTGCAACTGTACACAATCCAGACCCTCAACCGAGAGTCATCCTGTACGACTGTGGGTAGGAGATCTGAGGCCAGATTGCCTCGTCAAACACTACATAAGGCCCCGTCTTCCAGGAGGTCAACATTCAATCCTGCTATGCTGCCTTGACGTTGGTTTGACGCTGGCTTGACGCTGGTTGTGCGTTGGTACTATGGATGGCGACGCAGGATTGTGGCAGCACGTTGGCGCCTTCTCTGCTCAGCGCATCCTCTACTGATGTGGCGCATGCCACCTGTATTCATTGTTGATGTGGTGCACGCCATCTGTCTACATTTCTGATGTGGCGCAAGCCATCTGTCTACATTGTTGATGTGGCGCAGACCATCTGTCAATATTGATGATGTGGCGCATGCCATCTATCTACATTGTTGACATGGTGCAGACCCCCTGTCTTCATTGCTGATGTGGCATTGGCCACACTGTCTACATGAGGTGACTGGTTACAAGGAGGGAGATCCGGATTTATGGATGATTGGGATCTGGTACTCACGTGAGGTTAACATCGTTACCGTATTTTGTTGTTGTCTTCATGGTCTTCACGAGATAAGAGTGTCACATGACACATCTGTGTGATCCGAACTTACCAGGCTTGTTACTATTATTGATTAATGACGTGGAGGGCGAAGGAGTCCGGAGAAGGAGTCCGGAGAAGGAGTCCGGAGAGGAGTGAGAATGGTGGGGTTATTATTGTATGGTCTTTTATTATCTTTTCCACCTCCCTTGTCTATCCTCCCTCCACTCTCTTCGTCTGTTGGTAATGAGATACTGTTCCAGATATCACTTCACGTTAACTAGAGACTTTGTACAAATCTGAGGCTACTTGTGTTTGATATCTAATGAATATCTACCAAACTGGGTTCATTACGATAATAATAATAATAATAATAATAATAATAATAATAATAATAATAATAATAATAATAATAATCGATAGTAATAATAAGAAGAAGAATAATAACAACAACCATCATAAAATAGAAACATAAGAATAAAAATTAAAATTTAAAATTTAAAATTAATAATAATAATAATAATAATAAATAAATAAATGTTTATATACTACCATTCGGATTCGATGTACTTAATAATGAGGGTTTTTAGTGTTCGGGGAAGGTTGCAATGGCGCGGTAAGGATTCTACTTTTTTATTTATTTATAAATTAATTAATTAATTTATGCATTCTCTCTTCCTCACTCCTTGCCCCTCGTTTCATAACACGCCTGCTTCATCTTCCTTTTCTTCGTGCATCTTCCTCCTTCGCGATTCATCTTCTCCTTCTCCTTCTTCATCTCCCTCTTATCCCTTCGGTCTCCGCCTCTCTACTGAGCGCCTCCTCTTCTGTTGACCGCCTCATCTCTGCTTATAGCTGCTTGCCATCTCAACTCGCTTGCCCTCATTTGTCACCTCATTTCCTCATTTTTTCCCGCCTCCTTATCCTTTCTTTTATTTCTTCTCCTCCTTTATTCGTCCTCATCACAGTCATCAAGTCGTAACCCGTTGAGATCATCACGATCGTCTCGTATAGGTCTCTGTTGATGTCTGTTATGTCCATTATAGTTGTAGCAGTCGTCGTCTCCATTGCTATAGTCGTGACATTCATCGTCATTGTTATGTTGCTTCCACGGATGCAATGCATCTTCCTTCCAATGCGCAGAAGTTCCTTCTTCTCTTTCTCTCTCTTGTGCACATACACACACCCACACACACGCATGCTTATACACGCGCAACGATGTATATTTTCCATGTTCTAACGGTAGATTCATTCGATCTTTCTCATCCTATCGGTGGAAGTAGCTTGAGGCCGCCGCGATTCACACACTCACATGCACACGCACACAAATCGAACAGTAGTGCATAGTGACAAATATATTTGATTTTGTTCATTATCTTCGAGGAAGTAGCTTGAGGTCTGCCCGCGGGGTTGGAGCACGTTTACACACACACACACACACACACACACATGCTAGTAGCAATAGTGCATTTTTCCATGTTCTAGCGGTAGATTCGTACGATTTTGCCCATCCTATCGTCTGAAGTTCCCGCACTCAGCCACGTGACTAGACTCCTACACACACACACACACACACACACACACACACACACACACACACACACAGTAGTATATAATTCCATGATTTAGGCGGTAGATTCATTCGATTGCGCTCAACCTATCGTTTAGAAGTACAGTGAGATCAGTAGGGAGATCGACGATTTACCTGTTTCTCTCTCTCTCTCTCTCTCTCTCTCTCTCTCTCTCTCTCTCTCTCTCTCTCTCTCTCTCTCTCTCTCTCTCTCTCTCNTCTCTCTCTCTCTCTCTCTCTCTCTCTCTCTCTCTCTCTCTCTCTCTCTCTCTCTCTCTCTCTCTCTCTCTCTCTCTCTCTCTCCGCAACATAGCATGATCCGTCTCGATTCGCAGCATACTGATCACAGCGTGGGGAGCACGACAGGCACATGCACGCACCCCAACAAGCCACGCAGAAGACGAGTCGATCTCACGACGCCGTCGACTGATGCATCATACATCCCACAGTCCCCACCCTTGCATAAGGTGAGTAGGGGATACACGGTTGAGGCAGCCACCACTGCCTTTCCATGGCACCACTCGAACATCAGAGAACGCAGAGCCTCCTTACCAAGTCACGACACTTCCCAACCATCCGCAGCGGAATCACAACGCAGCACGACTCGTGACGACGAGCAGCATGCCGAGACCATAACACGGAGGACTCGACAGACACTAGCGCGCATTTAATGATCGTGTGGATGGCAGGTAAGTGGTATTTCCCTCATCTCTCTTCTTCTTTTCTTTCTCCTTCTTCTTCTTCTTCTCCCTCTTCTTTTTTCTTTTTTCCTTTCTCCGCCTCGTCTTCTTCTTCTTCTTCCCCATTCCCTTCCATGAATTTTCCTCTACCTTGCACTCTCCTTCCTCTTGCACCGTACCTGTCCACAATGCCAGCCAGCTTTCATTCAAGCAGAGAAAGTCGATCCACCCCCATCTCTCTCTCTCTCACTCTCTCTGCGTGTGTGTTCGCCCTTTCTCTCTCTCTTTCTCTCTCTCTCTCTCTCTCTAACACACACACACACACACACACACACTCACACATGTCAACACACACACTCGTAGATGTGTAGTAATGTATGTTTTGGGTTTCTAGTGGTAGATTCGCGTACACACACACATACACAGTAGTGTACCTTTCCACACTTTAGCGTTAGATTCATTTGATTTCGTTCATCCTATCGATGAAAGTATTAGGAGGCTAGTTGAGGGATATGAGTCTTACTTGTGTTTTTCTTTTTCCTTCTCCTCGTCGTCGTCCTCGTTGTTGTTGTCGTCTCCCTCTCGCAACGCAACACGATCCGTCACAATGTGCAACATACCGACCACAGCGCAGACATATACGCATACTCCAACACATCGGGCGGATGGCGAGCCCATCCTCACGGCGCCAACAACAATGCATCACACATCTGACTAGTCTCCATCCTCGCATACAGTAAGCACCGGGCGCATGACTGAGGCCACGTGCACCAGCTCTCCACGGCGTCACTTGGATGAAAGGGAATGCAGAGCACCTTACCAAGCCGCGATACCTCTGGCCGCCCCCAATAGAGGTAGATGTGCCGAGTACTCAAGGCCGAGCAAAAGAAGATAAAAGTTGACATTTTTAGAGACCCAGTACCGGTAGGTAAACATGTACCACCCGAAGTCTTAGTGTGTGTCGTAGGCCTACCCATCACAGCACTAACCCAATCAACCCCTCGACCTTTTTGGTTGGAGGGTATTACTACCGATCTTAATCATCAAAGCGTGCTTTAAAACAATGCTCGTATATACTCTCAAAATTTTCTCACCGGTTTTCCCCGGACTCAATGGTCTAGGAAATTGTTTGAAGCATCACGATGAAGCGCACAAACCTTTTTCATTTCAGATCGGTCTCGTCTCGATGTCTCGACTGCAAAAGCATGGCCAAATACCCCTGTAAGGATATTTGGTCCGACAACGAGACCTTCATGTGCCAGCTTAGTCTCGCCGACTATTAACGGTCACTTACCGTTCCATGCAATAATGCATGCCCCAAACACTCTCTAACTTAGTCATACTCGGCTCAGACTCTAGCCTCCGACAAGGTTGCCAAGGTGAGCGTCCTATTGGGGTCCATCAACGCACTTTTATTATAAAGGTCTCACCTGATGCGAACTTCAAAAAACACAACAAACACCCTTGTCAGGGTGTCTGCTACGACAATACTTTCCTGCCATTTTGCAAAGTGGGCGTTCATGTTTCTGTTTGAGTCACAACATAATGCGAAAAGTTGTTTCGGGGCCTCTCATTCTTTATTTTCCGTTCGGGAGCAAATGGGTACAAAGATCTCATCGCAAGGGAGATTGATAAATTTTCTTATTTTGATTTGCATCCAATTAATATTATAGTTGAAACTACTGTGACCGGGCTGAACGTTCAAAGGCTTTGGGACAACCCCCGAACATTCGGCATTCGAGATTTTGTTCGGGTTTTGACCTCGAAGGGGTTCGGTCCCCGCCAAAAAATATTTCAAAGTCCAAATATATGTATATTTTTTAAATGCTTTTTTTCAGAGTTTTTTATGATGTGAGGTACATAATTAAAACTTTTGAAGATATTTTGCTATGCCAAAAAAAACGAATAAAAAATCTTCACATACAGTGGCGTTAAAACATGCTCGCCAACTCACTATTTTTTTATTTTTTTTTTAGGCCCAAATAAATATATTATTATTATTATTTTAATCATGTGAAATACATATCTATAAGTGCTCCCCCCCAAAAAAATAAAACATACTCAAAGACGAAGTTGTCAAAAACGTATTCGTTCACTTGTTAATTTTAATTATTTTTTTACTTATTTTATTATGTTTTTTTTATATTTTATTATTTAAAATTTGATAAAGAATTTGCATGTAACATTGAACCAAATGTTGTTCAATTTAGTTTTTCACATAACATCTATTTGTTTTAATTTTTATTCATTTACTTATTTATTTTACATTCTGCGCGAAAGGTTGAATGTGTCTAAAGGGGGGGCCGAACGTTCAGGAGCTCGGGTTTGCTCGTTTGACCCCGGGCGAACGCCGGCTACCATGGTTGAAACCATGTCCTTAACAAAAAAGTCAAAATTGACACACTTAACAACTCAAACTACAAAGTTACAAGATTCCTATAATACGAAGTATAGTCGCATAATTTATCGAACTTTAACTTAACATTCGGTTTTGCTTTCAAAGAACGTTCACCCAAAAAGAGTAATGTTTCAAAAACAAAATACTTCATCAGACGAAATGCACGCATAAAAAACTTGACGATACCACAAGTGAATACAATACGACGGGATTGGTCATAAGTAGAATAAATACGAACCATTTTTACATCATTTTACAAAATTATTATAAATGCAGTAAAAAAAAAGTCCGACCTCTCGTATTAAAGGTTGAATTTTGAACCCATAATAATTCCCTAGGCTAGTTTCGGACCAACAACTCGATAACATTTGATCCCTACTGTACTAATTTTTGAAACATATATAAATTGATTTGTATAAAAATTACCGTGATGCGTCAATATTTCCCCTACAAGCCTTGACAAAATAGGTATTAGTTCATTTTCTGAAAGTGACACATTATGACTAAAACAAAATGTTATTTTGCAGTATTGCCTTATAATTTGTCAAAAATAAGTACCTAAACCAATTTCCATGTCATTGGTAAAATATCCAAATGAATCAAAAATTTTATTGTTTGATTTTTTAGTCTTTTTGTCCCAAATAATAAATAAACAAAATAAAAAACAAATGTCTTCTCAAGTAAAAACAAAACATGAAAGTTATGAACAAATTAATTGGCGCGTATCGTGTAATCACCATAAAATCTTAGACTGGTGAAAACTATATGAATAATAAATTAAAAGAAAAAATATTATGATAGTTGTGAGCGATTGTATATAAACAATATTCAGTTGAGTTTATATTACTCGTTGTCAATTCGAACTTTTGGTATTTCGTTTTTATCTGAATGATATGATGAATCTTTTCTCTATCGTTATACCTTTGCATAACCTAACACTATATATATCCCTCTTGTCAGGTTCGGTCTTTTCGAGTACAGAGTTCGGTAGTATTCTTACTCTCTCCACTACTACAATTGTACGCAAGCCGACTAAAGGTGGTGAAGAGTCTCTCATATCCATGGATATATATGGCAGAAAGAAGTCTAACTGACATCCCATTTTATCTCAACCATGACAAAAACTGCTAAGTGAGGCTGGAGCTACATGAATGAGTACAATTGTGGGCATAGTAAGCATGCGTTTTTTCTCCAATGCCTATCCATTTGCCATTTTCTGAGCGGTTGTAGATGTGAGAAATATTTATCTTATTTAATAAACAATATTTTACTCGGTTTTTTTTTTTTTTTGCTTCGGTTGAAGTTACTTTTTCTACTGCTCTTTTTAATAGACTATCAAAGTTCTGGAATTGATCCTTCTCTATTATCGAGCTGCACCCATTGGTGTGCAATCTCATATCTGATAGCAATTTCCCCCCTTTACTAGTACAAAGCTTGTTTGTTTTATTGTTCTTCGTTCTTTGCTTTTCTTGCTTGTATTTCTTTCATATTACTTATATTTTAGCGCACCACTTTTCTATCCTGTTGCAACTCCCTTAAATCCAAATTTCTTATTTTAAACATTGTCAATTGAAACTTCCCCTCTACCTCTATACTTCATTTTATTATTACGCAAAACTTATCTTCCACTTTTTTTCATCCACCAACCTTTCTTTGGGATGTAGGTTGGGCTAAAAAAATCCAACCATTCTTCTGGGATTAAGTGGATAAGTTCTCCTACGTTCTCTTCTTGATGATGCAACTAACCCTCACCAACTTTAAGCTGCTTTGTCATTTCTCACCTTCGATATACCTCTTCAAAATCATTTTCATATGATAAATGATCTTTGTCTTGAGTTCGCAAAAAATATGTTGCCTATTGGATTGCATAGAAGATGGTTTTCGAATATATGTCGAGTCCTCAACCCGAATTTTATTTTCTAGTTCATGAAGGATTGGATTATCATTGCCAAAAACATGTCTTCATACCTTGTTAGGTCTCAATAGTTCATAAGAAGTTCCTTCACTAACCAACACTTGTCTGCCTGTTCATCGACTTTTGTTACTCTTATCAATCATATGAACCACAATAACCTCCCTTCATGAGTAGGTGCTCTTGCAGGTCGTTGGTAGACCTGGGGTTGCATTAGTAGTTATACATCCGTACATCTAGGCCCAAGTTGAACCGACAACCTCGATGTTAATAGCAAAGTCTCTTAAACCGCATGTCCCTCCGCCACCCAAAAACCTCCCTCCGGTGAGTTAGGGTCAGGTTTTTCGAAAACACGCTGACCGTTGGTTACGGGCGGGTTCAGTCCCACAACTAAAAAATACCGTAACTTCAACTATTTTTCACGCTTAAACTAATCATGAAAAGTTCTCATTAGCTAGACAATAAATTTTTTTATAAACAATAGCACGAGATTCTGTTTTTTTCCCATGTATCATACAAATGTTGATAAATTTGTATATCAATTGTTGTACTTTGCACTTCTCTAAAATCAAAGGCACAAAAATCTAAATTTTGGATACGCACGGATTAGGTCGTGAGCTTTCAATAAAAAATATCCAAAAACACTAAAATGTTTTGACCCTCAAAATCCTTGCTACTAATAATGATCAGGGGTATCCAGAGAAGTATCGCACTCCGTTAGCACTAAGTGCATCTCAGGCGATTATGGACCTTGAATCCACAAGCTAACCAACTGAGCTAGGGCACTTGTTGGGTTGTGTACGGTGTGTGGGAGAGTGTTAGTAAAATATGCTGCCACTCGTTGAAAAATAGTTATCGATAATACTGATCAGGGATATACGAAGGACTACCACACTTTGTTGGCACTAAAGTTTTCGCAAACGATTATGAGTTTGAACTAACAAACTTCTTACTGTTACCTGTGTGCCTAACCAACTCAACTAGTCCGTTGGCACTAAGTGCGTTACAAGTGCTCATGAGCCTTGAATCCATAAGCTCCTAAATGTTACTTATGTGCCTAACCTGCTCAACTAGGCCACTGCTTGGGTTGTGTGGTGTGGGAGAGTGTTGGCCATAACCTCTGTTGCTACTCGATGGTGAATGGGAAACGATAAGAAAGGGAGGCGCAGCTACTAGCAAAAAATGCTTGGTCTTTGCGTTAGTTGGACCCCCACCCCATCTTAAACTACCGCTGTGGGGCAAAGGGCAATATGATTTACCTCGCTTGCAAGGCCCTATGCTTGTAGGGGTGCCCTTTACATAATCTTAGGGGTAATGGTAGGAGAGTAGTTATGGGGAAAAAAAAAAGAAATTAAAAAAAAAAATTATCGCACTAATTCGATTATTTTCCGTTTTTGTCCGTCCACAACGTGCGGGCTAACGAAAAAAGTACCCTAAGTTCAGTGATTTTTCCAGCTCAAAAGAATGCGTTAAGATTCCAAAAACATTGAACGTCCTGTAGATTATCCCCTGATCTTCCCTTGAAAAATATATGATTAAAAAAAAATAATGCTGAAATTTTCGTCACACCAATTTAGTGCATTTTTTATTTTTACCACTCTTTAACATGTGGGCCAAATGAAAAAAGTATCCCAACTTCAATGATTTTTCACACTCGAAATAATACGTTAAAAATCTTAAAAATTACCTATAGTTTCGATCCTAACCTTTCCAAATTTTATTAAAAAAAAAAAAAAAAAAAAAACCGTGAAAAAAACAATGGCGGCAATTCTATGGATTTTTCATTGTTGTCATTGTGTCGTTTCTCCATACTGTTGTAGCAATATCCCTCGTGAAAATACACTACCGGCCCCCAAAGTTTAACCACTTTCTGTTCATCAACTTTCATTTCTCTTATAAACCATGTAAACCATTATAACCATTCCTCACCCTGTAGGAGTGGGTGCTCTGGAAGGTCCTTGGTAGGCCTGGGGCTGCATTATAGATCCGCACATGT
>BFEA01000697.1:650904-683749 GCA_003427395.1 Chara braunii | reverse complement strand
TACATTTGGGACCAAGGTCCTTAATGTAAGGACGGATTCAAACCAGTGACCTCAACCCCAATAACCAAATATTTAAACCAGTACAGCACACAAATTGAAAACTTCAAATCATACCGGGTATGATATCCACCCTACCTTGTATTGTCCATCTAGACACACACCATACACAACACCACATGGACACACAAGACAAATGTGTGACAATTCTAACATACTTTGCTCTGCTCAACCCGTGATCCCCATGATTACCTAACCTCCACTCACACACGGGTCTTAGATGCGTTATGCCTGTTATGCACGTATGTGAAGTTAGGAATATATAAATGTGCAAGTAGAATAGACAAACTTATTTTCTTTCTTATTTCTCTTATATTTTGTTTAATGGTTATTTCAATGTTAGCAAAGTTAGATGATGCTTCTAGTTTCTGAATTATTGTGAGGATATACCTCATATTTGTGGATATAATACAAACTTTGTTGTTTGGAAAACACAAACAAATAGCTCTGAGAGCTTAGTTTTTTTTTTTTTTTTTTCTTTGGGAGAGAGAGAGAGGTTTGTATTGACGAAGGACGACGACCTCGAGAGGGGGTGGTGGCTAACCGATTATGGTAGCTTCAATTTCAACACAAATCTTGAATGTTAATGCTGGATGCACAATGTAGCCTTTAAGTAATCGACATGATGACTAGGTTTAGCACTATAGGCTTCAAGGCGGTCTCCCGAGAGATGGACATGGTCAAAGTAGATCAGGGTGTTCATCCAATGACAAGCTTAACTAGTCTGTTGAGCCCAACACCATGGCGCTAATGGATTGCACAACGATGCTAAACGTTCGTAATGCTGGTAGAAACACTCTAACCCTTACCATAATATGATGACCAAATGGGCAATCTTACGTTTGGCTGCAGCAGAACGTGTAGAGCACGTTGATCAATTCAATATACCTCCTCACTTAACCTTGTATGTTATGGGTGGTGAGATCAATTATAGACTTTTCCTATTAATTGAGACATGAGTATATATGGTATGTAGGTATTATCTACTTGTTTTTCTTTCATAGGTTTTTATATACACCTGTTACACTTTAAAATAAAAATTGCTTGCACTTCCCACCATCTTTTGTCTCATAATATTGTACTTCAAAAAGAATAAAAATAAAAATTGCTTGCACTTCCCGCCATCTTTTGTCTCATAATATTGTACTTAAAAAAGAATAAAAAAATCGCACCATCCTTTGACCCATAATATTGTAATTAAAAACAGGATAAAAAATTCTTTCTTACAATTGAAACAACGGTACCCTCATAAAGAAAATTGCTCCCAAACATAGAGGTGGAGACAAGTTTTATATATCTAGTGTTTGATCCTTAAATTTATGAAGTGCAAAAAAATGACTCAAACAATATGCACTAATGTGTTTTTTTGGTAAGGATTCCTCACCATTACTAATTACAATAAAAATCCCCCTTGCTCGCATTTACAAAAATGGTTGGACAAAGAGTAGGGCAATCAATGCTCCACCAAAAGAGAGGAGTCTTCCACAACAAGGCCAATATTTAATCACCTTCATGGCTTCGACAAGAAATTTTCATCCGGTGTCTAATGAAGGAGGTTAAACCACCAGTACAACAAGGCCAAAATGGCCCAACTATCGATGTCAAGCCTGAATATGCCCTGCGCACCATATTGCAGCAACCCGCAAGCGAAAAAAAAAAAACAAAAAAAACTTTAGCTGGCGGTGTCAGCAGTTCAGGTCCGATACTCCAAGCCTCTCAAACTTATGGGGCGTTAACGACAACACCCCATGACGGACATATGGGCCAAAGAAGAAAGTTTAAGAATGGCAAAAAATATTCAAATACATTTACTTCCGGGTATTGCGGCGACCCGCAAGCGGAAAAAAAAAAAAAAAACTTTAGCTGGCGGTGTCAGCAGTTCAGGTCCGATACTCCAAGCCTCTCAAACTTGTGGGGCGTTAACGACAACACCCCATGACCGACAAATGGGCCAAAGAAGAAAGTTTAAGAATGGCAAAAAATATTCAAATATATTTACTTCCGGGTCAGATGTTCACACATTCTAGTTGCTTCATTACCATTTTTTTTTTCATCAACACATACTACAGTTGGTAAAGTTTTAAAAATCTTACCACAACATTGGGCGTTGATGTGGAACCTGCCTATGCTGCAATGCTCAATAGACCACTACACCTTGAAAAAAAAGCTGGCAACTCTCTGAACTCAAGTGGAAAAGAACAGGGAAGAAAGTCACAACGGGAAGCTTCCCTACCCGATCGTTACGAGTACTGACCACACATAAGGATTGTGCCTCCCTGTGGAAATCAAGTGACCAACACACAAACTCCATCATGCCCAACTTACCACAGATACTTCCATTGGAAAGGTGAACAGTCCTGCCGAGCTATAAAATAAAAAAAAATAAAAAATAAAAAGCTAGAAGTAATAAAAGCAAGGATACCTCGGAACTTAACGAGCCATAAAGGATGGGACGAGCGAAGAGGCACATACCCGGTGGGAAAGGTCCCTACCCTCGACAGAGGGTCATGACCAAGATCCTCTGCCTAGGAGGGGAATGAGAATGATCACGGGCTAATCCCCACCCCTCACCTCCCCAACTGATGGAAAAAGCAACAAAGAAACTTGTTTGGAGAATGGAGAAACGTATTGGGGGGAAACAAGAGAAACAACCACTAACAAGTGATTTGACCGGAAGATGTTCGACCCGTCTTACAATCAAATATAAGTAAATCCTTAAGAAAAACTAGGTAACAAATCCGGATATCCACCCAACCAAAGTTATCCGGAATTTTCAGTCCGGATGGAATTTCCGGATTAATTTCGGATATGGAAATTCCTGCCCTACGCAAAAAAAAAAAAAAAAAAAAAAAAAAATCACCAAAAAAAACATAATTCAAAAAAATATGAAAGAAAAGTTTTCATATCAATGATGCGAACAACTTTTGGCTTGAGGCCATCTTTGACATCTCCACAGATAAGAAAAAAAAAAAAAGGGAAAAAAAAAAGAAGGAAAAAAATATATACAAAGCGAATTCAGCATCCCCCCTTTAAACCCCTTTGTTCCCTATCTTACCCCCTTCGAACCCTTCCATACCCTATCAAGCTTTTTATGGAATAGAAACTTCGTTTTACTGTAAATTGCATGCGCAATATCACTTTTTTTTACTTTTTTTTTTTTTTAATTTTTTGGCCATTTTTTCAATCATCCGGATAATCCGGACCCCCGATAATCCGGCCAGATAATCCGACCAGATTATCCAGCCAGATAGGCCGTGCTACCTAGAAAAAAACAGGTGTAATCTCCACTAATATCGAAGTATGAGAGGATGATGATTTGAAGGACGTAATCTTAGAGAGTAAAAGAGAAAACTCAGACTTGAAAAGATAGATACTGGAGGTTGAAATGGACAAGGAAGTGAGTATGACAATTAAGTACACGTCCACAAGGTTGGGGTAAGATAAAAAGGACGAGGGAAGTAGAGGCAACGAGTATGAAAATGGAAGAGGGCAATAATATTTGGGGTAAGCAACCACTTTGGGTGAAGGAGAGGTGGACAAAAAAGAAAACGTATAAACAATGATCCTTCAAGTCTGAATAACAGGAGTAACGGTGAAGAAGGTCCTTGTCAAGAGGAGGATCAGGCAAGTAGACGTTAGAAGGTAAGACTCGGGACAACAATTTGACGGAATGTAATACCCTCCTCCCAAACCACCAGGTAATACATTATTACCAGAGGATACACTGCTCGATGTCGATGATCGTGCGCATTTTTATCCAAACGAGAGAGCAAAATCTATGTCCAGCTTCAACGAGACAAACGAGTGTCAACAAACTTCACAATTTGCTGCATGGATAGAGAAAGTTATTGATATGTTGACCCCGCCCCGCTACAATGGAAGCAAGCTCTACCATAATAAGACATTTGACATCAACTCGTCACATGATAAGTCAGGTCGGAGCAGTTTACATTTAACTCCCTATAAATTAATAGCAACACAATTTTTATTCCTTCCTAGACCTCATGCACGGTGAGAAAGAGGAACACGATCTTGTATCTGGACATTCAGAAGATGTACACGGGGGAAGGAGAAAGCCGATGTAAGGATAGGGTAGGTCCATTTGACACACCCCACTCCCCACCGAGTTCTCCTCAAGTTCATTTGACATGCCCCGCTCCCCACCGAGAAGTTCTCCCGATTGTGACAAGGTCGCCAATCAAAAGGATTGATAGCAAGCATAACTCAAATTGCATGAGAGAGATCGCGAGGAACTCACCGAAGAAAGGGGAACACCTATAAGGTACGAGATATGCCACACACTCCTTGTCTCTTGCAATTCCTATTAATTCTCTAATGAGGCCCAATAAGAAGGGACAAATTATGGATGTGTCCCTCTTATCTCCACTTGTGATGGAGGAGGGGCTAGAGTGCTTACGGTTTTAAGGGTGGATGAAGACTTGAAACTCCTAGTTATTTTATTGCAGAGTCCCCCTTCCGCTGTCAAGGCTTTCAACTATTAAAAATTCAAGATCAAGAAACTTGGGAGGAGTGGAATCTCTTCCATAAATGAAAATGACCCGCCACCTGGTGGAACATGCGAACGGACAAAGATAGATCTGCATTTGACTTGTCCAACTTACATAAAAACTTAGATAACACCATTAAGTACGACCCCCTTAAAACTAATTGGGTAGGACCCCCTTAAAACTAATTGGGTAGGACCCCCTTAAAATTAATTTGACCAGTTAGTGCAGAAGTCCAACCACCGCCCCGCTTTGAAGTGGTCGCTTGCTTCACAGATTTGTGCACGTCATACGAATGCACCAAGCCACTACTATTGTTTACTGCAGGGGAGTGAGGAACTCGGTCTTCAGCGCCTATGTTATTTTTTGTCTGTAACCCTACTAATATCTCTGAAAAACATAGAAATACTTTCCTTACGATTGGAGGCCACAAACAAGACCAAAAATCTTAAAGGACATTTTTTAAAAAGCATATGATCTTCTGTCAAGAGACCTCCACTAACGACGGGCAGTGTGTGCTTCATCCTCCCGCACATGCAATAATGACCACCTACACCTCTATGGTGACACGTCTGGATGAAGACGGCACCACCGAGGGGACACAATTGCCGCTACCAGCTTCGCCGCCTCCTAGAGGTTCTGATGAAGACCCTTCCCTGACACTTAGATGATAGAGAGATTACAGGGTCTCGCATCGGCTGCATAGGGCCACCACCACAAACTGCACTACTGCATAGTGCATTAGACAATACATCCTAAAAAGTAGATTGTACCTTTCCAAAATTTTGGAGGCCATGGATCGTCAAATAAATGAATCAGCGGTTCATGGCCTCCTATTTTTCAGGAGAGGCCCAATCTCCTTTTTAGGATGTACTGCTGGTTTAAGGAAGACGTAGTTGACGAGAGGTTGGAGGGGACCGTAGGAATTCCGACGAATGCACTAGTGCACCTGGATCAACGACAAAGATTGGATTGCAGCAACGTCGTTTGACATGCATGCCACTGGAGGAGAGGCGGTACATGAGCACACAAAAGACAACCACGTGACAAGGATTCCCGCTGTGCACAGATTTGCAGATGGCCGTATAGACCTGTCATGCCCTCCCCACAGCCTACCGAACACTAGCGAGCTATTTGCAGTGGATTAACACATCGAGATTGTCCTGGATCCATCTCCATTGATGACCCATCTCCGCCCACCTAGTGTAAACTTCCCCTCCGCCCACCAACCCATGCACCCCGGGTGCCCCTCCCACATCCCCGCTGGGACCTCGTCCCTACCCTTGCCCACCCCCAAGGTCCACATTTCCATCACCAAAACCCATGCGCCTTTGACCTTGGGAATTACCACATGGCAGGAGGGTGAAAATCCTGAGCAGCAAACACTGAGGCAGGATTGTGGGAGTAGGGTGCACCACTGCAGGCAGAAATAACAAGAGAGTAAAGTTGGGGGGGAATCTCATAAACACTACTTACTCAAGAGGAAGCCCACAAGTCGAAAGGCTCACAAAATAAATTATTGTTCACAAAGATAATATCCCTACGCTTGGGTAAGAGAAACTGAAGCACCATAGGAATCACATTCATAGCTCCGATTCTGTCGTCGATATCAGCCAGAACGGTCTTCAACAATCAAAGGAGCCTCTCATGTGAATACAAGACGCACAGTTTGGTGTGACTGTGTGTCATACTATTCCAATTTCTAACATTGAGAACTCGTCAACATATCTACCCTCCGTATAGCCCGCAAACGAGTTGCCCAGGATAAACCTGGGAACCCTTGAACAACATAAAATCACGCGTCTTTCTTATGGCTATGGGTGCACACACGCACATCACCAGAGCATCCAAGTAAACGGACGGGCACCAATGACAGAAGCAGCTCAACGATTACAGAACTGACTGAAATAAACTCGTCCAGCGCCAGCTGTCCACAGGAAACCATTCTAGATTACGTATAAACCACCCATACTTCCTAAAGTCCTGCCCGCTAAATCACCAGTTCTTGGCCCAGCTATAGGCCTCGGCCAAGGGAAAAAATAGAGTAGAAACGTTACTACTCGAATGAATTTGGCCGCTCCTGCAGTAGCCCGAACGTTTCCTAAAATCGTGGCGCTCTAACGGGCACGACTCTAGGAAGTACCCACGGTTTCTTACAGGCCACAGTATAGGAGCATCCAAATTCGTGCGACTAGAAACGTTTCTACTCTTTTCTTTTCCACGGCCGATAGCCAGGTCAAGTACTGGTAGTTTCAGCAGAACTTCCAAGAAGTAATAATGATGGTGGTATTTTTAACCAAGAACAGATGGGAATCCAACCCATATCCCAAGCCGGGAAGGAAGACAATTTACCTTTAGGCTTAATCTATATACCCGCTATTTACATATTCAATTGAGTGACTCAGGCTCTTCCAGGTGACCGTAAAGCCTCCCTATCTTCACAGCGAGTACTTGCTTGGACTCTTAGGAGTGGTTCTGGTGGTGCATATAACATCAGAGCGTACGTGTCCAGAGTATCCAAGTAAAACGATTGTGGTGGGATCATCACCCAGGCGAACACCAATGGGAGGAAGAGCTCAACTGTTTAAAAGTGGGTGAAATAAAATTGTCCGGGCCCGGCTGTCCACAGGAGAAGAAATAGTTCTAGTATTAACGTCAAGGTGAACTGACAGAAATAATCTGACCCATGCTACATCGCGTGGAACTCGTGAGCTAAGCTTAAAGTAGTTTCCCCAACCTCGATGGAACGCACGCACTGATGAGTCGGTGTACAGCGGGGTAAGGTCATCGGGTTGTGCTCACGCTGAAGAACCTATGATAAATCCAACTGCTCACCGCAAACCTCGATCCATCACCTGGCCTTCCCCAAGAGCCACAGAGGGTGGCAGCACCCGGTAGCGAGCAACAGAATGTAAAGGCCACTTCAAACAGTTCAGGGCGCAGCCTAGAGTGGTGGTCGGAGAGTACCATACAGGAGCTGGGAGACAAGTAGGACTCCTGGGCAGCAGCAAGTAGGAGGAAGAACTGGCAGCGAAGGGGGTTGAGCAGTGGTACATTCTTCCTCCCAGGAAGCAACCGATGCAGCTGCCTGCGAGCCACTCGACCATAATGGACATGGGTTGGGGTGTTTCCATGTAAGGGACGCTGAACTGGATTTCCAGCCAGATCATAAGAGAATGTGCATTTCCTTCCTAAGAAAAACAAAAGACACTGGATCTGGCTTAGGTGAAATCATGCACAGGCTAATCAAATATTGACAGAAGTGAGGTAGATCATCGTGTAAACACCTCATCCCTCTGTGGTGTATGAGTTGGTTAGGCATGCAAGTGGCATTCAGGAGGTTGTCGGTTGAGCCCCATGACCGCCTGCGGTGCACTTAGTGCCAACCAACTGTGATCGTTCGCTTGATGCCCTCATAGGTATTAGTAGGGTCTATGACCAACATAGGTGTTGAGTGTGAGTGTGTGGTGTGTGGGAGAATGTTGGCCATAGCCACAGCTGCTACTTGATGGGAGGTGAGCGTGTGGTGTGTGGGAGAATGTTGGCCATAGCCACAGCTGCTACTCGATGTGAGGTGGGAGCAATAGATGGGAGGCGCAGCCACTGGGAAACTGCTCGCTCTTTGTGTTAGCCACCACCCCCCAACAGCAGCCCCAACCTACTCCCTGACCACCACCGATCACGGGGGAGGGGGGGGGAGACACCATGCATCCCCTTAATTGTGAGAGGGAGTTATGCTTGCAGGGGTCCCCGTATAAGCTGAAAAGTGAAATTGAGAGAAGAATATTAGCTTTACTTTGAAGCTAGGTTACCTGATCGGACGTCCGGGACCCCCCTTACCGTCCGGGGTTGTCCGATCGGACAACTGGTCGGACGTCCTCCCCGGGCAGTCTGTCCGCGCCCGAAAAAAGAAAAAAAAGAAAAAAAAAAAAAGTCCTCAGAAAAATCTGAAAAAAAGTATGTTATACAAAAAAATAAACTGAACAACTTTTGCCTTGGAATCATACCGAAATTCGCTGCCAATTTTCAAATAAAAAATAAAATAAAATAAAAACCATTTTTTTTTTCCTTTTTCATGCTTTCGATTGCTAAAAATGTTGTCCGGGCCCGGACGTCCGGGACCCCCCCTGACGTCCGGGGCCTGGCTTAGAAGCACAAAAAAAAGAACCAGGTTGCACAGAGGTTATGCAAACTTCTAAAAAAAAAGTAATTGGGATCCCGAGCCAGTCCTCGATGGGGAGACGGGCGCCTTCCACATCCAAGATCTGTACACTGCACTGTCACAGTATCAGGCAGAGCGTGTTTGACTGGTCAGAACAAGAATGAACCACCAGTTTCTCATCAACCGAGGGGGTAACAGTCGCCATGCACGCCGTTGCACCCCCCTCACATCCTCTCTCTCTCTCTCTCTTGCGTCCCTCTTCCCCACCCGCCATGTACATAGACAAACACAAGTGCTACATTTCCGGTTCTCCGAGTCTAATATCCTGCTTATTGTGTTTTCTCCACCATTCTCATTGTTCTATGTACTTCTTCACTAAAGGAACTCCCTGGTTCTGGAGAATTCAGTAAAAAATAAAACACAATTTCCATGTGGTGCGTGGATGACCGTTGGTCCAATCCTTGCTCTGTGTTTGACACAATTTCCATTTGAGTGCTTCTGAATTCCCCTGCTTCTCGCCAAACCGCCTGGATATACCATGTGCTATGCAAACATAAGCACACACCCATGCACACGTTCGCAAACATGTGCACACACATCCACACATACACGCATGCACAAACACATGCACTTGTCATCACAGACACACATACACCCACACCCACCCACCCATACATCCCATACATCCCACACACACACACACAAGTGATAAGCCACATACATACTCGGAGATCATACACACGGACAAACTCCCATGCACACATTCTCACATGTGCAAATACCCCTCACATACACATGCACACATGCACAGACACATGCACAGATTCTTGCATGCACATAACAAGCGCTATGCACACGCATCCTTGCATGCACACTCACATACAAACCTTACCAAGCGCTTTGCACACACATCCGTGCATGCAACACCCCGACCCCCCATCTCCCCCCCCCAACACACACATTGATGGAAAACATCAGGGGGCCAGTTTCATCCCCACCACAGAGTCCAGGCCAGCTTTTGGATAAGGGGTGTAAGCAGTAGGGGTAAGATGCCCAAGGAATGATTTGCCTTGATTGAGCTGTCAGTCAAATCGACCATAAGAGGAGAATGGTGCCATAAACAATAACTGAGTGGGCGCAAAAGAGATGACGGGGGACTGCATAATGGTGACCACTTCAGGGCGCAGACTGGTTACCATACTGCCATTGTTACCTGCATCTCACTGCCTCAGCCAACGTTACCTGCCCAGACGTTCAGAGCGGGGGGGGGGGGGGGGGGGGGGGGGGGGGGGGGGGGGGGGCGGCCAGGGATCTTTTTGTTTTTTCCTTTCGAGTTCCTTAAGAATGTACAGCACATACCTATACATTTTCAGAGCATTTGAGCGAGCCAAAAAACAGTGAAAATTCCCAGGCTGCTCCCCAGGCCACATGGCGACCTGGACTTCGCCCGGGGCGGGGGCTGGGCCTTCTGGCCAGTTTGCCAAAATGGCCGCCAGGCGGTCCTGGCACACCATAGCTGAGCGGGGTTCGCAGGCTTTTCTTAATGCCAAGGGCCTTTCCACCCCCCAGGACATGCGCAAGGCCAAAAAACATCGAAACAGGGTGCAGCAGGCCCGCCCTGACTGATTCAAAAGTGCGGCAAACATGGACCGCCGATCTCGAGCAATCAGCGGCCCAGACAGTCCCATCATTTTGACTCGTTAAGGGCAGGAACTACTGCTATCATTTTTTCGTACATATCCTATACCACTCTACATGCATTTGGACCCTTCTTGGGGCGGGTAAATGCATGTACAGTGTTGTGTAGTGGAGGCCGGACCCCAGTTCCCTCCCCTGCATTTTCCCTCCAGCTGCCCCCGATGTACCGCCCATTCCAACAATCCGCTGCCAACAATTCTTGCCCTCGTCTCCTTCAGAACGTCGTCACGCAGTCACCTTCGGCTTCCGACCCGCCCACCATCGCCCCGGCCCGTCATCGCGCCTGCCCAGTCCACGCACCATCGCCAGCAGTCCTCGCGTGATGCTGCCCGGGCACAGGAGAACAGGATGTGGGGTTCCACACTCGCCACCACGGGCAATCCGTGAGGAAGCGCACGCTTCTGCTTTCATTTTTTGCACCCCCGCCTGGGCCCTCGAGGAACCGCTGCGAAATCACACAGGCAAACACGAAATGACACCACCGGGCCTGCAAGAACTCCCACCTCGTCTGGAATGGTCACGGTCACCAGCTGCCGTTTGTGTGGTGGCCCATGGTAGGTGCAGTGTCAGGCATGGCGTCAGTTGGCAGGAAATGAGCGTTGGGAGGGAGACCTAGAAGGGAGTGGTAGAGTCACGGGAACAACAATGAAGGTAAGAGCGGGGACAAAGGATGATCGAGGGCAGAGGCCAAGGGAGGAGGACGAGGGACAACCATGATGAAGGACGACGGGCACGAGGGAGGAAGATGGACAGGCACGTGAATGACATCACCCATGGAGTGAGGGTCGGCCTCGCGTGTTCGTGAGCCATGGAAGTTCGTCCATTCCGCTGATGCGGCTTGCTCCACTACACAGCACACTACATGTGTTTGGATGCTTTCGTGCACCATGCGTCGCCGCCTCAACCTGTCATAGCTGCCATGCCGATCTTGGCCCATGCGTGGAGTTTCAGGTGGACACGTGTGTGTGTGCGTGTGTGTGTGTGTGTGTGTGTGTGCGTAATGACGATCAGTGACTAAGGAGAGAGAACGACACAGGATGATGATGGTGCGGAATTGGACGCAAATGTGGTGCTATGTTGTTCTGCAGGGGGGACAGGAGAGGAGGAGGAGGAGGAGCAGGAGGACGAGAAGTCAAGAACGAGCGAGAAAGCGGGAGATAACTGCCATGTCGAGGAAGGACACGGAAACATGACATGAGGTCAATCGATGGCCAAGACTTTCACAGCGCCAATGAGGATCAACAACGATGGAGACAGAAAGACACAGGATGACAATGGTGAAAAATTGGGCGTGAATGTATCTGGCCGCAATTACATTAAGAGTCCCGTTGTAACTGCGGTTAGATACATCACGGGAGGAGTGAACATGATGTCAAGGAACAAATAGGGCGAGGACCACACGGATTACAGCCACGACAGCAGAGAAGACAACATGATGATGAGGAACCGGGTAAGGGAGACAAAAAAGCAGATGGAGGAGTGGAGAGGAGGAGAAACGGAAAACAAGCGAGAACGGGGGACATACCATGAGAGGGGGATGAGAAACCGGGAGGAGGGTAGAGGAGGCGGCAGCGATGGCACGTTGAGGTACATGGACGGCAAAGACAACGTTGACAAGAAGAGGAGGAGAAGCCGAAAAGAAGCGACGAAGGGGAAGAGAGAAAAAGACAAAGGGAAAGACAGGTGGATCCAACATTTTGCTCTGCAAAGGGGAAGAGAGAGAAAGAGATAAATGGCACTAGCATGCTCAGGTGCAAGAGAGAGAGAGAGAGAGAGAGAGAGAGAGAGAGAGAGAGAGAGAGAGAGAGAGAGAGAGAGAGAGAGAGAGAGAGAGAGAGGAAAAAAATAAAAACGGTGACAATAACAGAGTCTAACCATTTTCATATTGGGCTTCTGTGAACTTGGCTTTTCCGCCCCCTCGGAAATGGCACATTCCGCAATCTTTCAACAAACTTGCTTTCTCTTTCTTTTTTTAATTGGCAAAAATTGAAAAATAGCAAATTCCATGCGGAAAAGGTAAGATGCCACGAGCAATGATTCGAATCATCACTGCACAGACGTTATCCTGGGTGGCTTCGTTTTCTGGCCACATGCTGACTTGGCAGTGAGCACCATTCCCGCTCACTGCCACATCATCATGCTAGGTGGGAGGAGGAGGAGGTGGTGCCACGTTGAGATACAGGGAGGGCAAAGAGGAGGTGGATCACGGCCACAGCAGGAGAAGTGAACGTGAGGAGAAGGGGTGTGACAAGATGAAGCAGATAGACAAGAGGAGGGCAGGAGGAGGACGAGCAGGAGGAGGAGGAAAACCTGACGTGGCAAATTTTGATCCACAGTCAATCGAATCATCACAGTGTAGACGTGATGCCGGGTGGCTTTTTTCTGGCCGAAGGCTGACGTGGCAGTATGCAGTATTCCCACTGACTGCCATGTCAGAATGCTAGGTGGGAGGAGGGCAGAGAGGGAGCAAGTGGTGGCAGGTCGAGGTGTGGGGAGGGCTAAGACGACGTGGATCATGGCCAGAACAGGAGAGAAGACAACACGACCAGAAGGGAAGAGACAAAACCAAGCAGCTGGACGAGAGGACAGAAGGAAAAGGACGAGGAGGACGAGGAGAAGATGAAATGGCAAAGTTCGATGCGCGGTCGATCGAATCATCACTATGCAGACCTCATCCTGGATGGCTTCTTTTTCTGGCCGCATGCTGAGACAAATGATGTTGCCACAGCGGCCAGAAAAAGAAGCCCACAGTTTTCAACCCGCTTGGCCACAGCGGTGTGTAGACACTTTTCAGTCTGTTTGGCCGCAGCACTGGATGTGTCTGTGTGACGTTTTTGAACTGTGAATAAGGTTTCTCTCTCCTCACACTCTGCGACTTACACTGCATGAATGGAGTAGAACGATCTGTGTGTTTCAAGTTCTGCATAAGACTTATATTCACACACTGTGCACAAGGCTTCCTCTCGCTCAAATTTTAGGAGGCCCCGAGGAGGCTCGGCAAACAGAAAATGTTTGGTCCCTATGGGCCCATTTGTTAAACAAACAAACGAGAAAGGAAGCAACTGTGTTAAGAACCATGATTTCGGTGGAGGCTGTGAACGAAGACTGCCTCACACCAGTCCTTCACGGTCTGAATGTCACCACTGCTATGGCTAGTTTGAGAGCTTTGTTTTTTGTTTTATTGTTGTCATTTCTTGGTAGTGCCCCGCCAGCAAGAAGGGCGCATTCCATGGGACTGCTGCAACTTCCTCATGTAGGGTAGAGCATAATGTATCCACCCTCTTTCCCATCTAAAGCGCGCCTTTCTGATTTGTTTTTCCTTCTTTTCTGAATCTGACAGTTGCCCCTGTAACGTCCTCACTGAGGGCGTACTTGCACACGCACTTCAGAGACACTTTCTCGTCCAAAGCATACGCCGCTGTAATGCCATCACTGAGGGCATACTCACACCAGCACTTCAGAGATCGCATTGGACTGCTTTCTCGTCCAAGGCATCACTTTTTTTGTTTTTGTTGTTTTTTGAAAAGGATTGCTGTGATTCAATCTGTTTTCATGAGAATACACGAAAGAAAATGCAGCGGGACTCGGGCTCGGCAAAAGACGGTGTGCAGTCAAAACCAGGATCGGAGGCAGTGGTGGTTCAAGGAACATTTTTTTGTGGGTGCTGTGAAGCTGGTTCATACAAAGGGTAAGATACGTGCATCCCAAAGGCCTGGACATATTTTTGTCCGAAAAAGGAGAGAGAAAAAGAATGCCCCCCCCCATACATGTTGTCAAATACTTTTGTATTAGCCTCTGTGCTGCTGGTTGAAAATTTTGTTGTGAGGTGTTGTCTACTATAACCCAGGTCATCCCAACGAGGGCTAGTACTACTTTATGGCTTAGTGTTACAGTCTTAACGGGCAATTGTGATTCAGCAGAAAGCTAAGTCAGGTTTTTTGGTCGTAGAGTCCCACACTCATGACTCGACAGATAACTTAGATAGTAGTCAGTTTTTCTGGTCGTAGAGTCCCACACTCATGACCGCCGCGAATGTTGTCCTGCAGTGAACTCAAATCTGGTCTGGCAATGTATCCACGGACATTCAAGATTGACATGAAGCAGCATTGGTGATTAGCCACAGAATTGAACAAAGGGCAGGGACGGCTAGCTATCTTCTTCTCCCGATAGAACGTCCGGTCATTTCTACTGCACCTGGACTAAAAGGTGAGGGAAATGCGGCTGTAATGACCGTACTTTCTGCTGCACCAGGGAAGACGGTAGCCTCAGAAGGTGCACGAACAAAGGGCGGGGATGGCTACCTACCCACAGAATTGAACCACACCATCAAAAACCCTGCTCCCGCTCTTCCATCGGCAGAGAAAGGTCGCATTCGAAGGACGTGAAAGTCGCTCGACCTGAGAGGACGCCACAATGCCGAAACAATCCCCAGGGGTAGACAACTGCAGATACGCAAAACCACTTCAGGAGAAGCCCGGCAAAAGCTGCACAGCAGACAGGACAAGCTTGTAAAACAGGGTCAAAATCTCTGCCACGCCCTTCATGACATGACATGCCATGCCACCATTGGCCACAAGGTAAGGCAGCAATCTTGCAACACAAGACCAAACTTTGTGCTCTACAATTTCGCAAATCTGCATGACGTACTCACCTCGTTTCAGATGCCAAACAAATTTCACAGACTGCAGCCAGCAGCAAAATGCTCATGCAAAAAATAGACAAACATCCGATTGAATCAGCTTGGTTGAGACAACTGAAAATAATTCAACAGGAGCCGTAATTCATCCCAAGTCTGGATACCCTTCAGGCATGCCTCTCCCAGGTTCTTGAGCACTCAGCGCACTGTTTTTCCTCCACCGCCCTCCTCCACAAGTTTAGCACCCTATATCTTCCGTCGTGGCTGTAGCCTGCCCCTGATGGACACTATAACTGCTGCCTCAGACAACCAATTGCACTGAGCTACAACTTTCCATTTCCTCTAAACACACACTCCACCAGTCTACGCTCAGCGCTCCGCGCGTCTATCTCCGGCTTGCACAACGAAGTCTCGCCGCTCCACACGTCCTCAGCTCACTCCCACTACCTGTTTCGCTCTTTACGGAACTGCATCATGAGGTCCCAACCTTAACCTTCACAATGACAACAGCCTAGCCCACTCGCAAGTACCCTTAAACTCGGCCCTGTCTTTTGAGGAGTTACGACGCCCACAGAGAAATAACCCTGGCAGGGAAAAAATACTCTGGACTGCTCATGGAAGAGTAAGCATCAGCAGCACAACGTGCTACGACCATTACCGTGGCCTGTTCCCTACCCAAACTTTGCCTAACTGCCACTGTAGGTGGTGCTGAAGTCTTCTGCATCCACATAAAAGAGACCCCCCAGCAGACATGTACATAGTACAACAACAGCATCGTCCTACAAGCTCCTCAAAGTAAGCAAACCAGCAGATTGACATGGGCCGAATAAACTAAACCGAGTCCGAATGTCGACTCCAGCTCGATGACCTAGCTACACACACGCTGGAAAGTTCATCGCTGGCCTCTGGGAAAATATCATACACAAACATGAATACCCATCCAAGGACTACCCCAGCAAGGGCGCATCTATTCCTGACACCCGTTTTCTGCCAGCGAAAGTACTGCTGGGAATCTGGAGGCGCTGACGAGAGCAGTTTTTGAGCGCCAGCAGAGCTCTCACAAGTGTACCAAATCTTATGTCATTATTCTCTGAAAGGCAACCGCACGATTTTGACTTGGAATCTGTCCTGTCACTGGGAGACCACGCCCTAGTCGACCAGGGAGCATATGGCTAACGGTCACCCTTCTCACTCTTACGACCTCCAAGAGCAGATCTACTGCCTACAGACGTGCACGGTGAGCACCATCAAAACATAACCTGGACAATTGTGCCACTTGCCCAAGCATTGCATCCATTGTCCGTTTGTCGTCATAGCCGATTTACTCTCCTTGCCATCACATCAATTGCTGCGGTCCCCACTGTCATTCGACTGATGTCGAGAGGGCAGTCCCATCCGCGACTTCGCGTATCTGAGAGGATCGAGTCAAGGAATAGCACAACTACCCGTTGCATCATACGTTTGCCTGATACAGCAAAAGCACACAGCATGCAAGAGAAAATTCCTACCCAACACTACCGTCTTCCCCGGAATGGAACGCCCGGTCATTATAGCCGTATCTGGACTGATAATTGCACCAAACATGGCTACAATGACCGGGCGTTCTATTCGGCTGAAGACCATAGTTCTGTTAAGCACCCATTCAAAAGAAAGAAACAAACAAACAAACAAACAAACAAACAAACAAACAAACAAAAAAACAAAAAAACAAACGAAAGAAAACGCATGTGCACTCACAACTTCTCAAGTCATTAATAATTTATAATAAACACTTGCACGCTTGTACCAGTGGCAACAGCTTTACTTTAGTTTTCATCAACATTCTGATGGAAGTCTCTCGACTCACATCGAGGGAGGGGGGCGGGTGACCGGGGAGAGTAGGAAAACATAACCCCACAGAGAATTCCACGACTAGTTGACGACCACCCTGCAACTGACAATTCAATCTTTCCTCCAACCTCTTTTCCCAATGTAGAAGTTCCACGCCCGGAGAATGCCTCACAGAAATTCACTTCTAAAAGGGTGTGCCATATATGTGTGTCCTCTATAGATCATCAGGTTATTAAGGACTCCAGGCCAATTGCTGATCTAAAAGGACCATAACCGACCCAAGATCGAGGGTGCAAAGGCATCAAATGTTCTGTGTAGGGGATCAAGCCAACCAATCTAATAGTAACGAAAGCGCAAAAGTTGGAGAAAGGGAGAGCAAAAAATGTTTTTTTTTCAGTGCTGATACACCACTGATTCGCGCGTTGACCAAGGGGAAAACAGTCTTAGCAGACTATAATCACCATGAAGTAAGACGAAATTTCATTTTTCTCTTTTTGAGAGAGTTTGTTTTAATAATCATCAAATATGTATTTGTTTTGTTTGTTTCGGTGTCATCTTATATCCACTAATGAATCAACTCAATGTGGAAAAGAAGTCGCCCATCTGCCTTCTGTTCTGTGTGAATGACATGCACGCTTGTTCATTCTCTAGGTCTTGATAGAATCCTGGACAAGGGTCTGAGAAATGATCAGCTCATAGGACGACGAACCGACAGGTATTCCAGGCCTGCTAGGGCAGAGAATTCAGGTACCTCAGGCTTGCATAGATCAACGATCGAGCCCAGTGCGACCCAGATTCAAGAATTCTCTAGAAGCAAACTTCGAGCAATGGTTCAGACAACGGTTCTGACTGATATGTGGGCCTGCTAGGCACAGTAGCAGCAGGGCCGCTTCTGCGGCCCATGCATTCTGCCCTACACTCCGCTCAGCACTGGCACGCTGCCCCTTGCTACTGCCAGAGATGGGAGGGGAAGAACTCGGCAGGCAGCCATAACTGAGTACGTTAGGTGACCACCATAGCCAGTGGCTGAGGTGGGAGGAATGGGGGACAGGTGGAGGGCTGCAGCCACACGTGGGAGAAAGAAGAGTGCATGGTGGAGGAAGCTTGCCTTGTCATTGACAGGCATAGCCGCATTGAAGAAGACGACCTCAAGACGACAACAGACCAGCATTCTTCAATCATCATTCCTTTGGCAGCGGACCTTTCAGAGCTCTGGCAAAGAGAATCTGACTTGATTGATTAGGTCGTACGAGCTTATTGCAACTTGGCATCAGAGCAGTTCTCACTGTTGCTTCCAGGGAGACTAGAGGCTTGTACTCTTGGGTTTGGCCTGGCGAGTACATACCTGGTTTATGTGTTCACACCTGACCGCCCTAATTTGCCTTGCAAGATCCAAGAATTGGGAATCCATGGTTAGGTACCGGCGGTATTGCTGATCCTTTTTGTTTGGTAATAACAGTGCATCAGTACTCGATACATCAAACCAGCATTGCTGGGAAGGATGGTGGGTACTCGATACATCAAACCAGGATAGCTGGGGAGGATGGCGAGTAGTAGAGTACAACCCCCACTGAATATTTTGTTGGAGATTGAGAAGGCAACAATCTGCCGCACTACAAATTCAGTGACCTGCTGCGTCAGATTGCCAACAAAAAACGAATATACCTGACCCCTTCAACCCTCCTGTTCTGTGCCCCGCTGAGAGCTGGACTTATCTTCCCTGCAACATGTGAAGAGGGTATCAGCTTCAAGAGCACGCATCTTCCATGTACTTATCTTGTGTGTAGCTAGTGGACATGTGTCACTGAACGTGTCATGTTCGCTATACACAACTCCACAGAAAAAGCACGACTGTATGTCTGTGCACCTATTCGTCCATGCTTGTTTGTGAGTACTCGTCTGTGTGAATGTGTGTGCCTTTGTCCGTGTCGGCGTGTGTGTTTGCCTTGGACCGCTGTGTGTGAACATGTGTGCGTGTAGGCGGTGGAGATTCGTCTCTGTATCATACAGTTCACCAACTCATATCTGCATTTGGGCAGGGAGGGCACATTGTAGGGCTGGGTTGGGCCTTGTTAACGTTTGGCAGCCACTCCTTCCTTTTGCAACACCGGTTCTGCCGATATACATTTTAGCCCCGCTAGGGGATGTTGCTTTCTGTCCGCCTTGGCTGACCGCGTTGCACTGAGTTGGATGTGTTTTTTTTTCACTCGAGAGTGCGGTTCCCGGAGTGGCATCAGATCACAGTCTCGCTTTCAACCATGCCGCAAGTCAAGAAGCACAACGACGTAAAACGAATAGGAAGACTCGTCCGTGATTCCAAGACATCTAACGCATGGCGAACAGAGAATTCATGGCACCGCACTCACAGGCCCGACTGGCCAGATGAAGATTGGAGGGCTGAAGATGAAACGCCAAAACTCTGCAAAGCACCCACTACCAGTTGATTTTGGCATATTGTTTAGATAATAATAATTGTTTGTGCACCTCACCAAAGCTGCCAACGCCAAGGCATTATAAACACATACAGCACCTCACGTTATTTTCGGGAGAAGAGTACTAAAATTTTATTCTGTTTTGGCAAAATTAGATGGAGAGTCGATGCCGTCCACTCCGGACTCCCAGACATGATGGGGAGGAGAGTGGGTGAGTACATGCTGCATGAATTTTTGACTTGCCGGTGGAATAGGAACTGGACTGACACTCCCCTGAATGGAATGGGACCAGTACCAGTAGGCTCTGTTTTCAACAAAAAAAGAGAATCAACCAAGGCTACCATCCGGGCCATCCGGGTCATCCTGTTTCCCCGGGCGACCCGGCCGTGCAAGGACCTGGGGAAGGGCCTAACAAAAAAAAAGCTCCAAAAAAAAAAAATATATTGTGGAGAAAATTATTAAACTGAACAACTTTTGCCTCAGGGTCACATCGAAATTCTTTACCAAATTTAAAATAAATAATAAATTGCATTTTTATTTTCTTCTTGGCTACCAGCTGGCCCGCCCGGGTCACTCTATTTCCGGGCAGCCCGGCCGTGCAAGGACCAGGGAAGGACCTAGCAAAAAGAAAAAATCGAAAAAATCCGTAAAAAAACTATGTTATGCAGAAAAATAAACTGAACAACTTTTGCCTCAGGTTCACATCGAAATTCTTTACCAAATTTAAAATTTAAAATTAAATAAAAAAACAATTTATATTTTATTTTTATTTTATTTTTTTGGCCCGGCCGGGCAAGTGGTCCCGGGCCTCTCTTGTAGCCTAGATTTTTTAAATATATACTTCGGCCCGGCCGGGCAACTGTTCCCGGGCCATTCTGGTAGCCTGCGAATCAACCGATTCCATTCTCCACTGGAATTGTGGAGCGCTGTAACATCCACAATCCTGGGGAGGCGAACCAACTTTGTTAGACTGAAAGGATACTCTAGTCTCACTCCTCCTCTGTCACAAGAGGGCAGCATATAATTTTGTAGCTGGTTTATTGCCATCGTGGACGAGTGAATGTCCTGCACAAAACAACCATCGCCAGATGGAGCACACAACGTCAATAACCTTCAAACGACCATCGCCACGTAGCACGGCCATGTGTTTTTTGTTGTCATGCTCGCTACATACAACTCCAAAAAGAAGCACGGGCGTGCCAGTCTGTTTCAGCAGACATGTATGTGTGTGTTGTCAATTGTAACCACAATAGCCGCTGTTCCACACAGATGAATGGACCCAAAATCGAAGCAGCTTTACCTCTATTGCAGACAATGAAGCACACTAAAGATGAGGGATCCCAATGATGAGAGGGTTTTACCTCTATGGCGAGCAACATGAAGCACAAAAAGTTGAAAAAAATGATCCGCTATATCCATTGTCTGGCGATCTTTACTTTGCATTTCCTTAATGTACTGCTCTTATTTGTTATTGCAGCTCCGATTATACCATGCCTCTGATGTACAAGGCTTACCACGTTGATTGTGGTTGAGCACAAGCTGCCCACATCTCCGGGAGGCATAACAGCCCCCACTTGCACGCTATGAAAGGAGGCAGCGTAAAAGGGGAGGTATACTCCGATTCATTTTTCCTCTGTTCCTCAGATCTTCAGCTTATTGTTTCGTCTGTTCTCTTAATGATGCTCATATGCAGCTAGTAGTAGTACACAGAAGGAGGAAGGATCGGAATATGTAGGGAGTACAGTTCTACAGGAAGCGAGGAAGGGGGTATGGAGAAGGCAAAGACTAGGAAAGTGGAGGGACAAGGAATAGAACAGAGGAAAGACAAACTTCACAGGGTGCTCGATAGGAGCGGACTACTATAGAATGGAACAAGAGGCCTGTCAGTGTCTGGGTTGCAGGGGAATTTGAGGTTGAGGGGCCAGCTGTTGCCTATGGTACGTGGCCACCCGTACAGACCGGACAGGACCAGTTCGGGTGTGGACTGTGGAAGCACCACATCCGATTCTTGCAGTTGCAGTTGAAGCATCGGGATGGCACAGCATGGACGATGCCACAGGCTACCTGGCTCCTACATGCTATGAACACAGAGGCATGCCAACCACAACCGCAGAGACATTCAGCCCCTGTCTGTGTGTGTTTTAAAAACACCAAATTCTCTCTCACCCCATCCACTAATCAAAACAAACCATCCACGAAACAAAAAAGGGATACATAAAGACAATATAGTTGAAGATGTGTGTGTGTGTGTGTGTTTTGTAGGTTTTCACCACTACAGCCCCTGTTCCACCCAGATGAGTATATCCAAATTCTATGCAGCTTTACCTCTGTTGCAGACAGTGAAGCACACTTGAGATGACTCGTTCCAACAATGAAATGGTTTTACCTCTATAGCAAGCATCGTGGAGCAGAATATCCGTAATATCCCTTTCTTGACTTTTTTACTTTGCCATTATACCCCTTTCTTAAACTGCCAGCACACGGCCCTGGCCTTGTGGAGAAATCTTCCGTCACCTGCCAAAAACATTTCGGAGACTGGGGTCTATCGTACCACAGCGGCGGGTGGCACAAGCAAAACAAGAAAAAGGGCACCACTGGCAGTTCGGTGAAGCTTGGCACGCAGTGGAAGGCCGCAATGCACGGCAGTACTGGTGGATTAAGTATCTTTGCTTTCGTTTTCTTTGGGGTACCCCTTTTACTTGCTCTTGCATCTCCCGTTCCACTGTGCCTCTCACGTACAAGGCTGCCCATGATCATTTTGGCTGAGCACCAGCTGCCCCACATCCTTGTGTGCCTTAATGGCCCACTTGCACTTTATGTTTTTTTTTCGAAAAAAAAAACCAAAAAAACGCTCTCTCATTCCATCCACAAACCGTCACAAACCATCCATAAAACAAAGAAGGTATAGATGTGCAATATGGTAGAAGATGCAAGGTTGGCAACGTTTGTGTGGTTGAGCGCCAAGTGCCCACACACCCCTCTTCCGCCGAAGCGGCACACTTGTATAATGTGTGTTATCAAGGATCACTCACCGACAACCTCTATTCCATCCAAGACAATGTCAAGCTGATATAGACCAAATATAGAGCATCCATAGCAGTGTGAGGTTCCCACCGTCCATGTAGCTGACGGCGAGTGACCACATCTGTCGACTCGATGCACAGTTGCACTGCAAGCACCCCCTACATCAAGTGGCAGTCTCCAACCTACACCTGCGCATCTGAGACTGTGACCCCACAGGTGCTGAATCATATTCAGAGTTACACAGCATAACAATATCTCTCAGACCCCACGAACAAGCATGCCCCTCATTCCATGCAGGTAGCGCACGGAACACAGGCCCGGAACAACTTAGAACATAGGACACCAATGCACCACCAGAGGCACGACTCCATAGACTACCCTGGCTTGCCCTCTCACCATGTGCTCAGCCAGTATAGTTTACGGCATCGCTGGCAGAACATTCAAATTGAGTGGTCCCATCCCGAAGGACCCACGGCATCCTTTTTTAGATTTACCACCCATCAAGATTCCAGTGCTCTTCGTTCGAGAAGAAGCCACATACCTGGAACTCAGCAAAGGCAACAGGTGCGCCACGTTTCATTTGAATCCGAAGTTTCACGAAGCCTGGACAGCTGCAATAAATGCACAAAGCATATCAGTTCAAAAGCATTGAAGCCCCTTTGCTGTTGTACCCTCTACTGGCCAGAACAAACAATAGCCAGAAGAGGAAGAACTTGTGAACTATACCCTTCCACCATTTCACTCTCCAACCCGTTCCCCCTAAACTATTCGTGATTTGACAAACCCTATTCTCCGGTCCACATCGAACGGCAAATCCTGGATAATATGGATGGCAGCCTTTTTATAAAAATAAATTAAAATGCTCCAATCTGTTTGTGGGATGATATGGATAGTGGCCTAAGCTCGCTCTTTCGAGAATCTCATTGTCACCAAAATGCAACACTTGATTCTCATATCCAACTGACACACTAAGCACCGAAACCCCCTCACTCAAACCAATGACCTAGATAAACCTTGGTCAGAGCAGCGCGGCAGCAACTGTGAACAGGTTTAGATAAACCCTTTAACCATTATGGGAACTTCAAGAATTGAGATGATGGACAATGACAACCTGTGGCAAGCTGGTGGTATAAAAAAAGAATTATGGGCCCATTTCTGGCCTCTGCTACAGAAAGACTTTGAAAAAGAAACAGGCAATAAGGAAGAAGACTTGTGAAGAACGACAGACCAATCTCTTTATCGATGGTCACTTGTAAGATACTAGCCAAAGCTTTCGCCAACAGAATCCAAAATCTGACGGACAACGCTTTCCATTCATCTAGACCAAGTGGGTCTCATCGTGGGTCGCAACATTTTTGATAATGTAATGTCATTGCACAAGGCCCGCCAAGCAGGTTTTGAAAACCCCTCTTCAAAACGCCACCCTATATTTTTCTGTCTTGCAAAAGCCTACGATCAGGTCAACTGGGATTTCCTGCACGAGTGCCTGAAAAAGACGGAGACGGGAGACTTTCGGGAAACGGATAAACAAATTTACAAATCCAATACAATGGTGATGCTAACGGGTTGGTTCAAGTGGATAGGTTTTATCTGACCCGAACCCAATCACGAGGTCACCAGACGAGGGTGACACATTGGCCCCTCGGATCTTTTCTTCAACGTGGAGGCAATAGCATCCTTTCTGAAAAAAGGATGCCATGCCTCGACAGACAGACTGACAGGTTCAACGCATCAATCCACCCCACAGCTACACCCCATTCCCAGCAGCCCTAATATTTGCAGTTGATTTAATAGTCCTACTAATACCAGCCTCTAACGGACCTTTCCAGCCCTCATGAGCGCAGTGGAGGGAGGGATTTAGACAAGCATCAGAAATGAGGGTCAGCCTGAAAGACCGACAGACCAACTCACATAGGCAAAGGGTGACAAGGTCCTACTCTATACGAGCACAATGGTTAACAAGACACGCGCTTAATCGGGGATGCGGCATAGCCCGTTATCCAAAGCAATCTCACTACTCTTGCCATGAAGGAAGGGCTCAAATTTCCCTCCAAGGGCGGGTAACAATCACAAACACTTCAGTCTTCTCTACTCTTTGGCACATGACCACGATCTGCTCACCGCCGGATGAGGCCCTAAAAGAGCTTAACAGGGAGGTCAGATATCCTGTCTGGACAGGTCATGTATCCACAAGGTCGCTTCTCAATATACAATTATTAGACGACCAGAGGAAGTATGGATAGGTCTACTAGAGCCCAATCAAAAAGACCTGGCATCAGAAATGCGCCAGATAATCAGGATCCTACACCGCAGCTTTATCCCATGGACACGAACGGCGCTCTACAGTATTCCGAAACTAGCCCCAGTAAAGACACCGCAGAATATGGACGGGACCTTCTGGATCATGGCTAGAGAGTGCATAGCAAAAAAATGATGTCCCAAAAGGACAAAGGTGGCCATCATCACTCCGACCACTAGATCTAGCCCTAGCCCTTAACCCCTCTTGCGCTACCATTCTCACAGCTTGGAGGACAGTACTTCTTAAACAAACAGAGCCACCAAGAACGATGGATGAGGTCCTGCAACAACCTCTATTCTGCATCTGCGTATCGCACATAGCTAGGACGTCGAAAGTTCGTGTCTGCCACTTCGTGCTTGTCGTATTGCTCCTTTAGGGTCTCATATATGTATTTGTGCAATTGATGTAACGCAATGTGACATAGTAGAGGCGTTCGCAAGAACGTAAGAGCATATCCAACACTTAGGATTTTCGGACTAAGCTCATAAATTTCCTACAAGCAATTTCTTCTGAAAGAATTCCTAGAATAACCTTGTGAGGCAGCCGCCAGGCTGTGGTAACCCAAGTCGCACTCTTGAATGTTCGGTCTACCTGCGGTTGGTGAATGAGGCGGGCAACCATCGAGCGACCAATGTCCCAGAAGAGATACTAGAATGATTGCTTTACATTCATGATTCATCGGACAAAGATAAATGTTTTAATTTTCTTATGAGACAATTTGATTAATGTCGTACTTGCCAAAACAGTTTCCATAACTTCTTGTATCTACTTCTTTTCAGAGTCTTTAAAGGATCCTCTTGCTAGCTTTTATTAATCACGTCAAATCAACACACGAATCTGTTTTTTTTTGGATGTACTGGTTGTTTAAAGGGATGCCACTCGCAAAGTTAGACCTCACCACAACCATAGAAAAGTTTTCCCCTATCATGTATACATCTCCTAGAGGACTGACTTGGAAATCGGGGACTGAGAGGTCCCCATCACTGACCTGACACCAAATCGAGCTTTCGCTTATCAACACTAATGGTTAATAACAGGTGGTGTGTCATTTTTGGCGAATTTTTCACCGAAACTGCCATATTTCCCTGAATTTTTGTTTTTTTTCTTGTTTTTTATCGGGTGTGATATGTATGTGCTTTAGGGTATATCTGTATTCAGTTTCAACTTTCAACACATTTCGTCAGTTTCGACGTATTTGGACCGGTGACGAAAAAAGATGGCAAAAACACTGAATTCGGAGAAAATTTTGGCAAACTCGGAATAGGGTTTTTTAGTGCTTTCGAGTGTGTTTTTCTTTCCGTTTTTTTCTTCGCCTGCTTGTTTTTTTTGTGTGTGTGTGTAGTGAGCCTGCATTGTTTGCTCGCAAAATGTTTTATGCTTGTGGTGGTGCGGCAAAAAAAACCGAATTTTGGGCCCTTCCATTAACCCTCTCCCCTTATCAAAAGAAAGAAGAAGGGAAGGAGACTCCCAAGCGAAGTTCATCTCATACCAAGTAACATGGGGGAAGTGTCAGGAGTGCGAAATACTCAGGATTAACTTGGAAACAGTCATTTACTTGGTCCAAAGAGGGAAAACCACACCGAAGTGTTGCTTATCTAGTTCATCACCAGTCGATAAGAATTCTTCTAGAGGGAGAAGAGCTCTAACGAGCTAGTGGAGGGGCATGATGGACTTGCACCACCACACAAAGGGCATGTCAACTGCCACATAATTGAAACACTGGGTTTGAACCGGATAACTTTTTGGACATACACATTGATGAACATACATCTCCATGACAGAAACAAAACAGGACACTAATGTAAATGTAAATGTAAACAAGCTCACTGGGTTGGCATGTTCTGGTGGAGTACTTCCTGTCTGGGTAAACAGACAACACATCTCATACAGGGGAAAACAAAAAAGACAAAATATCTCATACTGATGACAGTCCTTGGATGGGCAACATGATTCTCACCCCTGTCACCTCAGACAGTCTGTATGGAGGGGATGTGCGGAAAGGTCACCATATCCTTCTTTTTTCAGAAAAGCGATCAACGGCCTCGCGATATCATCTTCAAACTAACCAGCCCCAGGTAAATTACTAAATAGTAAATTTCTTAGTTGTTTACTCAATCTGAGTTGATTGGGATTCGAACTAAGGTCTGTATTAGAACAGTTCATGGGGCTGCCAGCTGAGCTAGAGCCGTTGGTTACGTCATCAGACCTTCACACTCCATACCCACACAGTTAATCGAACCAACAAACCAAATATATGTTTCTAATAAGCATTGACAGATGCAGAAGCAAACAAGCAAGACGTGTGCAAAAGCACGCACGTGCACATAACCGTTGCCCAGATCCTGACACAGGCACAGAGAAAGCGAGAGCGAGTTCTCATAATAGCACAACAGCTGGGATGAAGATTACGATGTACGAAGTCACGCCGAGCACAGCCCAGGTTTTTGGAAACCCTCACTCACCTGCTGAATAGATCTCTGAGCTCCAGTTCATTGCATGTAGGCCCAAGGTTGGCAACAAAAAGTGTTGTGCACGGCGGATTAGACCCACCAAGCTTGCCTCCAGATGACTTTTACCCAAGGAAGTAACAAAACAACAACCCACAAAGGAGATCAGAAAAAGAGTCAGACATGCCTGCTAAATGCTGCACACCCGGATGCAATCAACGACATTGTCCAAACAATTAGCATCAAGACGCATGCGACAGGACCATTAACTCCTCTGTAATATTCCTTTCTCACAATCGGTTACCAAGAGATGGCAAACACATTTGTCAAGAACCTCGTGTGAGGCAGCGGAGGCTGAAAGAGGAGGCATTTGCACCCAGAAAAGCAACTCGAGGTCCAACAGCACCCAGTGCTATGAATGAAGAGCAGGAAATTCCATCTATCAAGGACCTCACTTGGGTAAGCAGAGGCTGCAAAGTCTTTCCACCCAGAAAAGGAAATAGAGGACAAACACTGCCTGTGCTATGAGCCGAATTAGAGGGTGAATAGGGGATGAGCTGAACTAAGGGTATCTTCCTCCAAGAAGTGATTTCCATCCTTTGAACCATTGATCAACAGCACTTGTGTTACGAGTCAAAAGTAGATGGTGAACATGGTTGAGCTGAGCTAAGTTTTTCTTTCTTCCAATACGTGATTTTGCTAGCACTGAAGAGAAGAATCTTAAATTTGAAGTCCTTAGCTACGACATGGCGAAAATAAATGTTGAGGATGGGAAAAGACTTGAAAGGGTTGGAAAGTAGTGACAGAGAGAGCGCTAAATCATAAGGAGGAATGCAGACCTAGGCAGAACATCCGGAAGACACAGGAGGAGGAGGAGGAGCAGGTGAAGAAACAGAAGCAGGAGAAGCAGTGGCAGAAGAAGAAGAAGAGGAAGCGGAAGGGAGGAAGAGGAAGGAAAGGGAGAAAGAGGAGGAGGAAGAGGACGAAGAAGGAGAAGATGAAGGAGGAAGCAAAGACAAAGGAGATGGTGGAGTTGACGAAGGAGACAACTAAGGAGATGACGACGGAGGAGGAAAGGGAGGAGGAGAGGGAGGAGGAGGAGAAGAAGAAGAAGGACAATAACGACCAAGGAGGACGACGACGACGAAGGAAAAAGAAGAAGAAGGCCAACCATACCCAGGTCTCAACAAAATGAAGACATGAAATGACAAGGAATCTAACAGTGACTGCAAAACAGATATCATTATGGACATCCTGCTCCCTGCTGGAGCTCAAAGTAGATCGAGACAAGACAAAGAGGTGGTGGAGGGCGACTCGATCCATAAGTCAGAAGAGAAGGGCAAAGGGATGCATAGACCCGGTTAAAGAGGGAATGCCAAAGGGAGGAGGGAGATTAGGGGTGGAGGAGGAAAGGGTAAGCAGGAGTCAGAACGACCTGTCCTGCCTTTCCACTTATACGCACTCACCATAACTCCTGAAGCTGATCCTATGCCAATGGGCTCAGGTCCACCATACGAGCCTCCCATGACAGCACTGCGTGACACAGACCCATAATACGAACCTTCAGGCCAATGTCCAGACAAGCACAGGTGCTCCCAAACAAGAGCAACAAAGAATAACGAGAAACTCAGCGAAAGACAGTTGCCAACTACACAAGCAAAATGCAGGAAACACAACTTGCTGAGGAGAGAGACATTGTATGATTCGACATAGATCACAAGCAGCGATTCTTCAACAGAATACACACGTCTAGTAAAAAAACATCACACTCACAGAACATGAAAGTTTGACTGCAACAGGAACAAGAACAACCACACAAATTACAATGTAGCACGAAAAATCTATATATACTGAATGGATGAGAAAGAGGGAAGTGAGGGTGTGTCAGCAAAGCAGGGGAGAGGGGAAAGGCACGAGAAGGAAAGGATAGGAAGCAGAGAAGAGGGGAGTAGACGGAGGAGGAGAGGGAGGAGAGGAGCGCCAAGTACAGGCAGTGGTGACGATAATAATAGTGACCTTGGTGGTTGATACATTGTGCCCCCTAAGTTGTTGAAATAGCTGTGAACCATGCCAGGTGTGCCACCACCCCCTGTGAGTGCGACGTGCAAAAAAAAAAGTTTTAAGTTTAGGACCAATAAACAAGTGAGAGTGATCCGTTAGTGAAAATGAACTACAGTTGGAAACTAGGGTCGCAATCACAGTCATCAATCAATTCAGTTCCGCAGAAACCACGAGGCAATGGACGGCAACATTCATTCCAGTAAAATGCCAACAAAAATGCCACGCCTCAACATGATCATTTCAATACACAGGCAGTTGAAGCCTGTCTCTCTCTCTCTCTCTCTCTCCCCAAAAAGGACCTGGCAAGAAAGCTTCAAAATCGTCTCTCTCTCTCTCTCTCTCTCTCTCTCTCTCTCTCTCTCTCTCTCTCTCCCCCTCCCTCCCTCCCTCCCCGAAAGGACCCAGCAAGAAAGCTTCAAAAACCATGTGCAATTATCTAAATCCCAAATTAGATCCTTAAACACAAGCTTCACCACAGCTGATGCAACCTCATGTTTTGAGTAGACCTATAAATGGTTCTTATAGATGAACAGAGTGGCCCAAATGATTGTTGACAAATGCTAAGCAACCTTTTTGCAACTAGGGAGAACCGAATGTACAATTTACTTGACAGTAGAACACGCAACCACTTTGAAATCAAACCTCAAGGCCGCCACATGACCCCAAAAACCGGTGCACGTACAGATCCAAACACAGCAGCTAAAGCTTATGCTTGCTGAGTTCAATCCGCTGACTGCAGAGAAAAAGAAACTCCACCAAGAAAACTTATGGTCTGGTGAACCATGCTTCCAAACCAGCGAGCTGTGCCAAACATGCATATAAACAGATAACTACATTCTGCAACAGACAGGGTANGTCTGGTGAACCATGCTTCCAAACCAGCGAGCTGTGCCAAACATGCATATAAACAGATAACTACATTCTGCAACAGACAGGGTAGAAAACCCTCAAATATGCTCATACTGTTAGAGCTCCCTCCACAATTCTCTAGCCGGTGTGGCGGTTGGACAGTACCACATGCCAATGTTCAAACCCCAAATCATGAGACTGGAGACCAGTCAGTGGAAGATCTAAAAGCCGTGAAGCAAGAAGTGTCGGTGACCTGGTAGGCAAATTTCTGACACTATATACCCAGCTGCCTTGCACTGAACAGCTATAATGTAGTTGGAATATATGCCAGCCTGCATTTAACAGAAACTGTTGCTTCTAAGAGAGGTTTTCAGCGAGTCACCGAGGATGTCCACCCCCTTCACAATTTTCACACATTGTTGATTTTCATTTATTTCCAAACAATGTTTTTTTTTGCCATTCATTAGGAGGCTGCAAAACTCTTCTTTGGCTTACTTCACCATTCGACTACAGCACAGTTATTTTTCCCTCACCCCCAAGACTGCAATTTTTCTTCCCTGCGAGGATTACCATTTACTTTACATCTGCACGTGTTTCCATTTCATCCAGTCGTACTAATAATTAATACTAATAGATAAGTAAACTCGCTTGCTCCATTTTGGCAAGACCAGGGTGGTGAAGAAGGGCAGGCAGTGATTTGCAAGCCTCCTTGTTGCTCACTTTGCACTCAAATCATTCGTGAATCCTCCTTATGACCCTCTTCTAATACTGGTGACAGTGTCTGGTCTCCATGGAAGTTTCCGTCTCTAAACGACTCTGCAAAGAAAAGATAAGGCTAACGACTGATTTGGAGGAAGGCACCGAACCACATCATGGAATCGGCCGACAACGACCCGTCAGATCATCTCCTGATTTGGAGGAAGGCACCGAACCACACCATGGAATCGGCCGACAACGACCCGTCAGATCATCCCCTCAGAATGTTTCCAAACTACAAACAGCGCAATTTTGCCTGCGCTTACACAGTTAAAGAAAAGGCAATTCTCAGTCCAACTACGAACAAAAGTTGTAGCCTAAAAACACTACCATGTCTGCTGAAATCAGCTGAGACCAAACAGTCAGTCACCTTCAATACTCAAAACTGCTGGCCAGTGCAATCCAACACCCGTCAATGACATCAAACGTGCACGAAAATTGCTACCTGCTGGTCAGTGCAATCCAACGCTGGTCAATGACATCAAACGTGCACGAAAATTACTACCTGATAAGGGATGATCAGGCAAAAGAAGACACGCACAACCTACACAAGCGACCGGGAAGGAAGGCAGGTGGATAAACAACCCAATGGCAGAGGAGGACGAAAGGCCAATGAGATGGAACATCACTTTCGCTCACACACCTGGAGAAGGAAGGAAATGCATCTGGAAGGAAATGCATCTGGAAGTTAATCAAACACAATTCTCTGTACTATAGGGAAGCAAGCAACCGACATGTACCTCCAGCCATACAAGTCTGCCAGTCCTTCGTCAGCAGGAAAGGATTCCCTCATTTCTATAGGCATTAAGACGGAAACACAGGCATGCCTGTAAATGCCTGTAATGGAGCGCACTCCTGCTGTGATATGGCAGGCATCCTGGCCGACGGCCATCAATGCAACACCAAGTCGGCCAAAACAGAGATGGTCCAGGGCAAGTACAAGACTTCACACTTACAAGCGCAGGCGCAGACGCGMCACAGCAACAGCCCGCAGGCATACAAAGGAGCTCCTGAGTCAGTAGATCATGCATACCAATAGTGTTGGTCAGCAGCACAGATTAACTCAAACAGGAGCGGCTCCTGTTTGAGTTAATCTGTGCTGCTGACCAACACTATTGGTATGCATGATCTACTGACTCAGGAGCTCCTTTGTATGCCTGCGGGCTGTTGCTGTGKCGCGTCTGCGCCTGCGCTTGTAAGTGTGAAGTCTTGTACTTGCCCTGGACCATCTCTGTTTTGGCCGACTTGGTGTTGCATTGATGGCCGTCGGCCAGGATGCCTGCCATATCACAGCAGGAGTGCGCTCCATTACAGGCATTTACAGGCATGCCTGTGTTTCCGTCTCTTTGAGGAATCTAATGTCAGTCCAAGAGAGTCATCACAGCTACCGAAAAGAGAGATGCACGATCGTCAAATCAGGAACCAGACAAGACAATCACACAATAAAACGTGGCCAGGCAATGACAGGATCTTCCCTCCCTTTCTTGCCACCGAATCATATATATATTGTCACACTGGAAATCGGAGATGACAGGTTGAGCGCTGGCTGCCCCCATCCCCATGTGTCATAAAGACCCACTTGCACGCAGCCAAAAGGCAAAGAGGTAAAGAAAAGGAGCTCCTAAGTGTGAATATATAATCATATATATATATAGATAGATATATATCGTCACATATATATATCGTCACAAACAGAACTGCCCGGTAAAACCGTAGGCAGAGAGAGAGAAGAAGACAACAAACGAGGGGCTGTGACAAACTGTTTCGTCGGAGTTTCACCGACTCATCAGGAGGCTGTATATAAGTTGAAGGAATCCCAGGGTTGGCAACCTGATTCAATCTACTAAGAGAAGACAGCTTCAGGTAATTGTAAGCATGCTGAGATCAGATGGGGGACAGGGAAGTAATCATTTTTATGACAGTGTATAAAAGCAGCAAGCACTCACTGTTGCATAATACCTGGCCCTGAGTATGGAGCAAAAGGATCCATCAAGGGGTTGCTCATAGGCGCCAAACCGACAGAGCCTCGGAACTTCTTGTCAGCCGTTCCATTTACCCCGCCGTCCTCTGCAGAGAAGTAAAGAAGCAC
>BFEA01000697.1:628429-641266 GCA_003427395.1 Chara braunii | reverse complement strand
AGGAAAAAATGAATTCAGTTTTTTATCTTCTTCCTTATAACTCCCCCTGTTCAGAACCTCTTGCGTACAAGGCCGCCCACGTGGATGTAGGTTGAGCGGCGGCTGCCCCCCACCCCCGTGTGTCATATCGACCCACTTGCACACAGCTAAAAGGCAAAGAGGCAAAGAAAAGAGGTAGGGAACAGCCAAATAATACAGAACAGGGGGCAACAACAAAACAGATCCCAGATGTAATTATTAAAATTATTATTAAAATTATTATTAAAATTATGCTCTCAATCCGTCGAAATTCCCGCCATTGATAGGGCCTCGTTGCACTACTCTTGAAATGTGCAAAACGAGAGTGAATCTTCAACTAGGATATGGAAAGATACACCGCCAATATTTTTGTCTTTTGTGCATGTCGAGAGTAGTACAGCGAGGCCCATAAACTTACTCCCTACAAGAAATACAGGGTGGGTTGGGAAGGTTACCATATTTCTTCCCCCGAATAAAACGCGACCTCATTGTGACAGTATAGGACCGGAAAGTTAGCTTGAATGCATTCATGATCAGGGAGGGTGCGTTGTGTTCGGGGGAAGACGGGTGCGTTGTGTTCGGGGGAAGACGGTACTCTTCTTCGCGTTGTCAACCTAACCAGATAAAATCGCGCCACAAAGGCTAATCTTCCTCTCTCGCTTTGTGCGCTACTGTTTGCCAGCCTGCGCTCTCGTAACGACCATCTCATTAGCTGAGCAGTTGGGCTACCGTCTGCCCCCGAATAGAACGCCCTCTCATTATAATAGCTGTATCTGGACTGAAAATTGCCCGAAATATGACTACAACAAACCGGGCGTTGCATTTGGGTGGAAGACGTTAGTGTCTGCCAACTTGCGCTCTCGTAAGTAGCATCTCATTAGCTGAGCAGTTGCGATACTTCCTGCCAGCTTGCGCTCTCGTAAGGACCATTTCAATAGCTGAGCAGTTGCGCTACTTCCTGCCAGCTTGCGCTCTCGTAACGACCATTTCAATAGCTGAGCAGTTAAACTACATTCCACTTCAGCAAGACTCATTCACCCTCCCGCTCCCCGAATACACAAGTTAAGCATCCTGTCTGCATCTGAACACAAAGCTGCTATAAATGCATTTACGCTGCCTATCTGGACATAAACCTGCTTACAATACATTCATGCTGCCTAGCTTATCTTACCTTTCTCCCTCCACTTCCTGAGCGTTCTATTCGGCGGAAAGCGGGTGGTTACTTGCCAGGGCATACCGACTTTTGAATACGTGGCTCAACGAATTCGTATCTCCTTCTCTTCTCCCACGCAAAGGCAGTATCGCATTGTTGCTGCCATCCATTTGTCATTACGGTACATAGTCTGACGATTCTATTTGACCAAAAGAGAGGAGAGTGGAAGGGAAGAGAGAAACCAGAAACCAGTCGAGGGATGGAAAGAACTACCTTCTTCCCCCGAATACAACGTACGGTCATTATAGCTGTATTCGAGGCATCTTTCAGTCTAGATACAGCTATAATTACCGTACGTTGTATTCGGGGGACGAAGGTAGAGAACACGAAGAGGACGAGAGGTGGAGTGAAGGACAGGAAGAACGGAGGTGGTACATACAGTATATGATGCTATGTTCACCCCAGCGTGGGGGAGAACGGCACGGAAGAGGTAAGGCATAAAACACTCGATGGATGGGAAGAAACAAGAGAACACCGTATGGAAAAGGGAGTAGAAAACGCATGCTTACTTGAACGACAACCTGGCTGCACATTCGCGTATTTTGTCTTCTTTCATTGATACTCTACATATTTTCCTATTCTTCATAAACGTATTGTGGAGGGAGCGTTCCCTCCGGTTCACTACTTCCGAGAATAGAACCCCCTCGTTAATTTACCGCATACACAAACACCCGCTGATTGTTTAACAAAGCGGAGAGAAATCCCCCACCCTCCCGGCCCTTCACGCTCATCACACGCGTTAGTACCGATTGTACCTCCCGCCTTCAAGCCCTCGTTTCTTCCCCTGATGCTGCTCTTTCCCTTACCCTACCCTTGACCCTTCATCCTTCTCCCTCTCTCCCTTCCCTGACACTGCTCTTTCCTCTCCCCCTCCCTTAATCCTTCCTCCATCTCTCTCTCTCTCTCCGCCCTACCGATATCACCCTCTCTTGCCGTCCCCCATTCTCTCTTGCCGTCGCCCCTTCTACCTACTTTCCTCTCATTCTTCCTCTCCTATGCCCCTTTCTGGATCCCTCTACCCCGCTCTCCTGCCTTACCGATATCACCCTCTCTTGCCGTCGCCCCTTCTTCCTTCTTTACTCTCATTCTTCCTTCCCTCCTCTTGACCATTCTTCGTTCATCGTCCCTCCTCCTCCCCGTACCCAAATCTTCCATCCTCCCTATTTTCCATCTCTTCCCTCCTCGCTCCTTCAACGTCTCACTGTCTTCCCTATGCCTTTACCTTTCTTCTTTCCTTCCTTTCTTCCTCTTATGAATTACTCCCAGCGTGCACGAGTTAGAGCATACTAACACTTGCCCTTTCCTAAACGTATCTGACCGCCATTAGGGCCAGCTCCAGATGCATCTCTCCGCAATTACGTTACATCCAGAGCTCATTCGAAAAAGTCCTAATGTGAACATGCCCTTCCACTCAGAAGACTAACGGCTTCAGACTCCAAATTGATTTCCTGTTCGCTCGCCTGCGTCCTTCTTGTTTCTTCAATCGTCCAATAACCAGAGTATTTTCTGATTTCCTCGTTCACGAAGGAATATCGCTGTTCGCGAGACGCATGCTCAACTGGGTGGGTTGGCACGCCATATGACTCTACCGGCTCCATTTTCTTCCTCCATCAATCTCACAGTCACCAAGCACTCGCGTCGGCAAATGTGGGGACCACGGACGTATGTGTTATGTTAACCACCTTGCCCTAGCACAGCCAGAAATACTTCTATTAGGGCTAAGGGCGTCCTTCTAACTTTTTCCAATGAATTTAGACGTAACGATGACCAGATGCATCGAAAAAAGTATCTCCGTGAGTATGCCCTAACACAAATAAGAGAAGAAAGAGAGACGAGAGAGCGAGACCGGGATAGAGAGAACGTTGAGAAAGAAAAGTCAAAACGACAGAAAAAGAAGGGGAGAGAGAGAGAAAGAGAGAGACGGATAGAAAAAAACAAGGGAGAATGATGAGATGAGAAGGAAAAAGAAAGAGAAGGGGGGAGACGAAGGTGAACAGAGGGAAGAGAAAACAACGACCAGAATAGAAGAAGAGAGAAGGGGAGAGAGAGAGAGAGAAGCGAAGGAGAGGATAGAGCGAAAAGAAATAGACAGGAAAGCAACAGAAGAAGAGCAGGAAACGAGAGAACAGAATGAGAAGAACAAGAAGAAAGAAGAAGAAGACGGAAGGAAGGAAGGTAATCAGAATTCCGATCCCCTCAGCTGGGCAGCATTTCCATAAGCACGAGGTAGCAAGAGGAGGAGGAGGAATGTGCGTAAGAGGAGTAGCTCCAAGGCAAAGGGAAAGGCGGCAAGATTGAGAAGAGCCCGAAAACCTACGTGGACTGAACGGCTTGTGACCTGCAATTGACTGCTCTCGTAGCCATCACAAGGCCGGAACAAGTTGAACAACTCTCTCTCCTGCACATCCTGTGGAAGACCAGATATGAAGAGTGTTCGGACCACATCGTCCCCACCTCCACCACCTCCCCTTTCCTCCTTGATCGACGCGTCGCTCATTTTGCCCAACACGATCGGATAAGAGACTTGCCAGCCGAAAGAACCACACACCCACCACTCAAGCCGACAGTGGCCTCGGGCGTACTCCGAGATAACAGCGGCGGCGGCGCGACTACAGTAGCTGTCAACAAAGAGCCGACATGCAACGAAGACCCTCGATCTTGCAAGCTGCTGAGATCCAGCTATGGTGGTGGCCAATATACTCAGCACCGGCAAGGCCACAGCGAAAGCGAAAATGCAAGTAGCGCGCGGAGAGAAAACTTTGCCTTTCCTGATAGCCGAGCAGCAGTGGGGGACGGCTGCCGCTCACGAAAAGGGCGGGCGCGGGAGCATCACGCATAAACAGACGAGCGGCAGGCAAACAACAAAATGCAATGACGGCGGGAGCCAACGAAAGAGCGGAGAACGGAAAGTCGGCTGAGATTCGACAAAAATCGGTGGCCGCTGAGAGAGGAAAGACTGCGAGGGTGGCTCTCAAACGACAACGAAGTGAAAGCAGAGGATCTGTTACGATTCCCAGCAGGTAGGTCGTTGCCATGTGCAAACATCAGCAGCAGTTCGCAGTGGGGCACAGGCACAGCGCGCGGAGGCGCCGGGACGTAACGACTTCAGCTTTCACGGCAGGCCAAACCCTCTACTGTGGTGATGGTAAGTACAACGGCGGGCTGCGCGACCAAGAGCCTACTGCCTGTCGTAGGACTGCACCACTAGTCATCCGTCAACATCTTTAGCGAACCTGGTCACGAACGTTGTCCACATGCGTTCACAATGTTGGCGGATCGCCAGTGGTGCAACTAGGCCCGGGGGCTAGGTCCCACTTGCACGAATTAAGAGATACTGACCGTAGGTAGCGAAGATCAACGGCCGGATTTTTGCGCAAGTGGGACCTTGGCCCGGAAGCCAGCCAACAGCCAACTCCCGCTCTCCGGGGCCAAGGTCCCACTTACGCAAACAGAGGAGTTTTCGGCCGTTGATCTTCGCTATCTACGGTCAGTATCTCTTAATTCGTGCAAGTGGGACCTAGCCCCGACTTGGCTCGTCGGCGAGGCGGCAAGAGCCGCGAGCCAATGCCGCTTCGGCGTGGGCACACGTGTTTGCTAGGTAACGGAACGAACCCGCGGCTCCAGCCAGCGAGTCGGCTTCGGGTTTTCGATCGGCTACCGGTAGGCTGTCCGCCGTGTCCAGTCAATCACAGCACGTACCCTCTTTTTCCTGTCCTGAATAGAACGCACGGTCATTATTGCTCTATAGACAGATGTTCATTCAGATGCAGACGTTCTATTCAAGGCAAACTCGTACCAAAACCGACTGATACCACGCATGGCGTGGGGGCGCAGCCAGGACGGCGGGGGAACCGCCGAGCTCATACAAACCAGTCCCATCTCACCTTGCAGGTGGAGACGATATGCCCGCAGTAGTCCCTCGGTAGAAGGCGAGACCTGGGGCCAAGTCTCAGCAGGACTCCCCATCCGACAACATTGTGAATGCAGCTGGACAACGTAGCTGTCTCGGTGCACTCGAAATGACGACAGACATTCCCCAAACCGAAAAGCAGCCAAAAGCAGCCACTACACCTCGATCCGCCCGACAGATAGCAGGCTCAACCTTAGACAACTCGACCAGCCTTTGGCACGACAACTCGACCAGCCCTCACGCTACCGCCAACACACCATGCCCGTGCGTCGGCGCGATTTCGAAACCTCCCTTCGGCCGCCCCGTCCCACCCCCGCCCATTCTCACTCTCCACTCTCCAAAGACCCTAGCTCTCGCGCTGCAATAGACATACTTGCCTACACAGCCGAACGCTGCATCGAGGACCTGGCGAGCCCGGCCGACAGGAGGGGACTACGGTAGCCCGCAGCTAGCAGCACGGGACTGCCAGGGCGTGGAGAAGTGCAGACAGTGGTGGGGGGAGGAAAGAGAAAGGGCGAGGTGAGGATTTGACACACGAATCCGGGCATGTTTGTGGAGAAGTGCAGACAGTGGGCGGGGGGGGGAACTGAAAAAAACATAGACTGGGCGAACTTATACCCTGGATCTCAGTGGAGAACGAACGGTCGGATAACATAAAAACATTCCTATATCGGGAAGGCAACAGTACGACCGGACGCACGCCACCATTCTCCCGCGACCGCCGCCACGCTCCCTCGCGAAAGTACCGGTCGGTGCCCAGTTGGCGACCGCAACCTTATTTCTCGCGCAACGACGCCCTCTAAACCCACTTACCCGATCGACGACATTCCCCATACGGAAACCGACAGCTAAACGACAAAAGACATCCATCTATACGCAACCATCCTGGCTGCGAACTATGCTTCAATCAGGGCTTAGCTGGTACGTCCTGCTTAGCCTCGGTGCCTACAACCGCTGTCCAGTCAGGTCACCCCTGTTGAGATGATAGGAGGGTGATAATTCTGAGTGGAGAAACACTGAGGTGGGATTGTGGGAGTAGGGGTGCGCCAGGGAGAAATAATGAGGGTGGGAGTTTGGGAAGGGAGACTCGGGACCTCTACAGACCGTCTGAATAACCAAATGGCCTACTACGGCAAGTGACTGTCATCTGCCCAGCATCCAACCTCTACAACAACCCGTAATTCATTGGAAAAAAAAAAGGATAAGTTGCAAAATACCCCCATAAGTTGAGATATATGTCGAAATGCCCCTGAAAGATGTCGGTAGAGCGAAATGCCCCTCTGACAAAAATAAAAATTTGTGACATACGCCTCGCGTCAGTTGGACCCCCATCTTTGTGATTTACCCCTACCGAGTACCATCCAACTTTGCAAATACCCCGGTACTTGCCAACTTTTCCAAGAAGGGCATTCCACTCTACTGACATTGCACAGGTCCAACCCATATAAAATGCGAAAAAATGAAGCCGCTGATGTTGCCTGATGGCTTAGGAAGCAGTCTCGTAGGTGGGCCGCAGGCCCGCACACCGCGGGAATGTTGAAGGGCGGGTGGGACCGCTTCGCCAAAATTGGCGAACAGGAATGATTGCCTCCTCAAATCCGTTGACCTATCGTGGACCTTGAACGCCTTGCAGGTTAGCGCAGGCAATGTACGCTGCGACCGGGCGACCTCAGGAGGTGACGGCGCGAGAAGCTTTGCAGCCTGCTTTCAGCAGTCCAATGCCCGTTACATATACTGTGGCTGGCAGCGGGAGCGGTATCGGTAGAAACAGCAAGGTCCAGCTTCACCCTGGGTAAGTCCCAAGTCCCGAGTGCCTGTAACTGTAGATCGTAGATGCCGGAATGAAAAACTCTAGGTCGAAGATGTGGTCCAAAGCGAATCCAACCAAAAAGAGGGAAGTCCATGATGTTGAGAATCTTCGGTGAGAGATTGATGCGATGAAACGACCCTTGCTCCATTAGTCCTTGGTGAGTGACCAAGTCCTAACCGTAATGCTGAGTCGTAGGACTAAGGCCGATGGGTCCTTAGGTGTTGAAACTGAAAACCAACCGGGGGTTGTGAAAATGGACAAATGTTGCACAGGTCCAATCCATATAAAATGCGAAAAAATGAAGCCGTTGATGTTGCCTGATGGTTTAGGAAGCAGTCTCGTAGGTGGGCCGCAGGCCCGCACACCTCCTATACCACCCAGATCCCTCCATCGTCCTGCAAGTGACAGTGTCGTCTTGCAGGGAATGGTGGAACGAGCGCATGAGTGAAGGAAGCTGGTGGCAGAAGCGAGCGACTCCAGATCACGAAGGAAATTATGAAGTTGGGTTAGAATGGTGCAGCAGTTTGATTGAAGAATTCGGATCAGAGCGGCGATGGCGAAAGGGAATGCAAAAGTTATTGCTTGGACTAAATGAGTGGTTAGATCAGAATGGTGTGGGAAGGAGTTGTATGACCTGATGTGATTTGGATGTACTGTCATTTGTAACTAGTCAATGGATGATTGAGGTGGAAGGTCGATGCAAGACTACCGACGTGGAAGGTGCGGCTATGGTTTCTCCTTCTACCGGAGATGCAGTTATAAATTGCTTGAGTAGCAGTTTTAAGTTATTGGGAAGGGAAGGAAGTAATGATCCTACTCAGAGTAGTCGCGTAAAAGTCTTTCGAAAAACGTATCGAGAGTATGCTCTGGAAAAAGGGGTGATTAAGGAATTGGCGCGACCTTTGAATTGGAAAAAATTGAGCTTGGTGATTACGTATATTAGAAACAAGATAAGGATATTGAAAGGAGTAAGGGAAGCGGAAGCATATCGGGATGCAACAGCATTCTTGTACCTATGGGAGAGTTGGCAACGGTGCGGTGAAGGATTGCGCTTGCAATATCGGGAGATAGATATAGGAGCAAGAACAGTAAGACCGAGTTATACGAAAACAAACAGACAGGGGGGGCGATTTTTAATTAGATTGAAAGACCCATAAGAAGGAGGGGGTTAGCAATAATCCCAGAAGTGATAGCTGCCTATGAAAGATTGGGGCAGGATATTCGAAGTGGATTTCTTTTCCGGAGTGGGCGTGAAAATTCAACATTGGGAAGCGGGGGCTTCTTGAAATGGATAGAGAAATGGTTTAGCGAAGCCGATGTTTTTGATGGAGAGAGCGGCCATAGTTTCCAAATTAGGGGAGTACAGGCGAGTATTGAGGAAGGATGGAGTTTGGGGGAGATGATGTGGCGAGGTACATGGAGTAGTATAGGGACCTTCATGCGGTATGGTTACGGGGTGCGCCGGGGGTGGAAACGGCGTAATGATGAATTAGGTTCTAAAGAGGATGGCCCTGAGCTTGAAGGTGGCCGGGTTAGACGAAGAGGAACCGATCCTGAGACTGGGAATGCATGAAAAAGGAGAGGATGGAATCTTAAACAACCAAAGGGGTTGGAGAGAACGGATACGAGGCAACCAGAAAGCTTTGAGTGAGGATGGATAAATGAGGACGTAATAGGCGGGCCTTGATAAGGCACGGGAGATGGTCTGATGAAGTAGGGAGGTGGGAGGGAAAAAAAATCTATAAGGGGAATGTGGCAGGGAACTCCAATCTAAAGCGAGAGAGTCGATTTGAAAAGCGTGTTGTGACCAAGTTTTGGAGATGAAAATGAGACAAACATGGTGATAATCCGAAGCAAATAAGTCAATTGCGGGTGCCTCTATTCGGCGAAAAATTGAGGCCTTGATGTGAGAAGACAACCCCCAATCTGAGTTGTCTTCTGTTTGGGAGACAAAATCAGCCTGGTGATTAAGGTTGCGGGGAATCCAAATTGGGTAAAGCAGGGTATCATTTAGTAGAAGGATTGACGTGATTTCTCTGAGTCAGTGATTGAAAAGTGATTTTGTGGATTTTAGGTTGACAAGGAGGAAGAAAACGCCTTGGCTATCAGTTTGAAGCCTAATGGCAGATGATTTAAGAAGATGCAACTGTTTTGCGAAAAGGAAACGAAAAGACTGAAGGATAGCGAAAAGTTCTCTATGAGTAGAAGATGCTTGCAGGAGGGATGGCGGGAGACATTAATTGAGAACAAAGGCTTGGGAAGGAGAGTGGATTATTGCCGCAATTTGAGAAGCGGAAACATCAGTAGAGATAAGGATTGAAGGGTATCTATTGGTCCATAATCTACCAGGTAAAAGAGGTAAGTGATCAATCCACCAGAGAAGATCAGTGATGAGACTTTCGAAAATTGACACAGGAGAGTCTGAATTAGGCGGAGAGATAGCATTGTAGATTGATGAGAGGAAGAATGGTGCAGGAAGAAAGGTTTTTGAGAGAGAAGCTATCTTTCCGGCAAGCATGGCCAAGGTTCTACCAGATGAAGGTGCTGATTTATAAATATTGATGAGGTTGAGAATTCTGGTAACTTTATCTTGTGGTACCTTAATCCTTTTTTCGTGAGAGTCTATAGTGAAACCTAAGAATTTAATAGATTGAGAGGGTAAGAAGGAACATTTGTGGATGCTGAGAAAAAATCCAAGATTATGAAGGAGAGCTACTAATTAAAAGTTTACCATAAAAGTAAGGGAAGGGATGGATTTGACAAGGCTGAATCATCAATGTAGGAAGTGACAAAAACATCCCTCATTCTGAGTTCTGCCATGATTTATTGCATGACGGTGGTAAAGATCCAACATGCAGTAGAAATTCTGAACCAGAGAGTATTGAAGTGGTAAGTAGATCCGTTCCAAGAGAAGGCTAAGAAGGGTCTGTGATCTGGGTGAATTGGGATGTGATAGTAATCATTCTTAATATCGAAACAAGAAAGGAAATCTTGGGTTTGAGAACCGGAGAGAGGTGTCACTAGTTCCTCGATTGATTCATAGTGAAAAGAAGGGAAAAAGAGGAAGAGATTGACAAATCTCACATCTAGGATAAAACGAGTTTTTGAGGAGCTTTCAATAGCAAAAACAGGGTTAATTACAATAGGAGAATGAGAGATTTCAATGACTTTACTATTGAGGAGTTGATTGACTGAGGAAGTGATGAAATCGACATGATGGGGAAGAAGATGATGGTTGGGGATTATAGTTGGAGGTGGTTGAGTAAGTGCAATGACACGCCTGAATTGAGAAGAAGAGTAGACACCTTTGACCATGTGGCGAACTTCTGTTAACTTTTTTGATGGCACATGCCTGGTACCCACAAAATTAAGCCGAACTCCATATTTTATCCATTGTAAGACTGGGTGAGAGAATCATCGAGAAGAAGAAGAGAGTAGTATACTCCAATTTGAGAAGTGGGAAGAAGGTGATGCAGCAAGAAAGTTGTCCGGGGAGCGTAACCAGGAAAGAGATTCCTGTAGGGCAAAGAGGGAATTGCGCAAATCTTGGAGCGAAGGGACTTTGGAAAGATTGGAAAGTATGGTAGGTATAGAAGGGATCTCAAGTGGATTCAAGTTATGAAGTGGTAGTGTTGTGCTTCTGAGAGTTGTCGGTCCTTCTTGAGTCATGATCTGAGTGGACTCGTTTCGCGGCTCGTTCGAACTCATAGCCTCTGTTGGAGTTGTCATGATGCCGTTTTGAAAAAGAAGATCGGCCTTCATCATTCTTGGAAGATTCTGATTTCTTTTTGTAAGGAGTCTTGCCTTCGAGGTCCGCTCTTTCCGCCCTGCAAGATGAGTAGAAGAGTATAAGCCCATGAATGCGAAATGCGTGGACTTTTTTAGCAGTCAAGGGCAAGTAATGAAGAGGTCGGGCGACCGCCCTATCATACCTGGTTTGCTCTTGCCGAGCTCTGTTGAGGCAGTAGTGGTATTCAACGTTGATCAATGGTAGAGCTTGCTCCATTCCTTCTCTTGTCGCTTTGCTCAGAAGCGCCTTGACACCCCTGGGGATTATTTTCTCCATGCAATCCTTGGCTATTGAAGCGACTCTAGAGGTAAAGTCCAGAGGGTAGGTCTTGCCAAATGGATAAGCGGAATAGTTAAGATTGACGGCTTTACACCTGATGACTGCCGCGATCTGCCAGAAGTAGCAGGGTTTCTGAAAGAGTTTTTTCCATGCATTAAGCTCGTCATAAGAAGGAGGTGATTTCGGCAGAACCTTCAGCATCCATGAATTGATATCTGAGAGCAGACCTGGTATAACTCATTTGAAGCCTGATTATCTTCCTCTCTTTGAAGGAGCAACTGTTGATTGACCTGGGTTTGTTGAAGAAGCTGAGCCTTGAGTTCTTCGAATTGTTCGTAGGTGACCAAATTATCACGAGACGAAAAAGAAGAGGATGGGAGATTGGGGTGATGATGAGAAGGAAGGTTGGATGGGGGAGGTGGAGGGGGGGGGAGGAGGTGGGGGAGGTGGGATCGGGGGGGGGGGTGGTAACATCTTGATTGCATAGGCATGAATCTTATGAGATTGGGAAGAATGTTGAGGTTGAACCAGAAAAAGGAGATGAACCATTTCTTGCACCTGTGGGTTGAGACATTCGAGGATGCGGGCGGGGGTGAAGACTAGAGGTGGGGTGGGTAGGATGGCAAGGACATCAGCGTCAATGAGGGCCTGGGGTCCTGAGGCGGCGATGATTGCATGAATCATTGGATCTATCTGCTGAGATCAAAAAACATTTAAAATGTTTTTTAATATATATTTTGTTGACATTTCTCACACCTGTTTCCCCTTTTATCCCCGGGGACCCCCCCCCTCTTCTCCCCGCCATTTCCCTTTTTGCTTCTCAGTCTTTCCTTTGGAAAAATCTCTCCTCCTTCTCCCCCCCCCGGAGAGGTGGTAAATTATCGAGAAGAAGTTTAGGACAGCAGATGCAGAGAAGAAAGAAAGGAGGAAGAAACCAAAAAACAAGAAAAAGAATAAAGAAGGTACAAATAGTTTTAAAATGAAGTGATATATTGATAAGAGGATTTTTTGCCATTGAAATCAGAACAGAAAAGACAGCGAAAGGTAAAATTATGAATTTTTCTAAAAGTAGTTTCTCGATTTCATCCATTCCTGCGAGATAAACAGACAAACATAGCATGAAAAAATCCTGCTAATGGTTTTTACATATCACCTTGGACAGTAGAGACGGACTGACATATTACCTTTTGTCCTGACATACATGAGTTTGTAATTTCTGAAGGAGCAGAGTTGCTGTTTTACGCAAGGAACGCATAACCCTTTGCTTTCTTTGCCTTTCTTCCCCTTTTTTCCTCCACCTGCGAAATTTTGCCGATATTTTGTCCGAGCGGCCTCCTACCCGGCAAGGGTAAGAGAAGTGGTGATAAGATCCTTGGCACTGCTTCTGTATTCTCGCGGCCTCCTATGAAAGTGAGATGGGACCATGGGCCCTTGCTAATCTTTAAACTTATAAAGACTTCTAAATTGTATTTAGGTAACCCTGAAAAGACTTAGAGGTGTTCTCTGACCTTCTTAATAAATATTATTCTTCCTCCCCTCATTTTTTTTTTTTTTTTTTTTTTTAAAGAGCTGATATAGGTGACAACTGATGCTGAATTTTGTACCCAGGATGAGATCGTGATGGTTTAGCTAGGTCAATGAGGTGATGAGGATTTCAACCTACTGGGTTTGAGAAAAAAAAATGGTCAGATGAGAGGAAATTATCTTTGAAGAAATACAGGAAGTATAAATGTCGATTGATTCAGGGTAGATTGATCTAATTCCGAATTATAATGGGCAATCGAGGCCTGATCGGTTACTTTTTGAGCAGTATGAAC
>BFEA01000697.1:608621-620659 GCA_003427395.1 Chara braunii | reverse complement strand
GTTTTCAAAAACTTTCGAAAATAAAATATGTTATGGAGAAAAATAAACAAAACAACATATGTCTGGGCACTACATCCAAGTTCCTTACCACATGTGAATTAAAAATCAAATACAGAAAATAAACACTATGATAAAAAAAATAAAAAATAAAAAGAGAATTAAAATGAGTGAGTGTGCCAACGCCTTTTCGACACCGCCATCTTTGCCGATTTTTAATTATTTTTTGGCATTGACAAATGCCCTGAAAATTTACAGATATGTATTTTACATAATCAATAACTCACTAAAATAATTTTAAAGAATAATAAAATTATTTAGGTCCCGAAATAAAGTGAAAATAAAAAGTTAAAAGTGAAAAAAAAAAGCAAAATGGTGAGTGGGCGAGCACGTTTTGACACCCCCATCTTTGACAATTTTTAATGTTTTATTGGCTTCGCATAATAGCTTCAAAATTTCTAGGCTCGTAGGTTACATAATAGAGAACTCACAAAAAAAAATTCAGAAAAAAAAGCTTATTTTTAGGCCTCGAAATGTTTTTTGGCGTGGGCCGAACCTGGAGGTGTCCGGCCCCCGAACGGGACCCCGAACGCCCGAACGTTCAAGGGTCAGCCCTGGGGCCCCCGAACGTTCAGTCAGGTAACCTTGTTCTAAGTAAAATAACGTAACTAAAAAAATGCAGGAATTGAACTAACTCTACATCTCTATTACCTGATCAGCATCTAAAACAACTACCTATCAAGGCCGATACTCAGACAAAATAGAAGCTCTCACTTAATCACAAACAATTTCATATCACAATAGGTAAGTACTAAAACCAAACTAAGAGTTGTTTCCTCATAAGATAGTTCATTGAACTTCCGGATAAGTACCCCTTATACACAACTTACATACGGCATGACGCTCGACCATTCAACTTAGAAATAATGTATAGTTGTCATGAACTATTTAAGTATCAAAGATTTAGGAACTCTCCGACTTGTCTTCAAAATATGGGTTAGGAATTCTTCGACTTGTCTTCAAAATATGGGCATGAGACCGAGTCATTCAGCCTAGAAACAATGTTCAACTTGCCCATATTGCTTTCAATTATACTATTTTTTTTTTTATTCTCTTCTTAATGATATGACTTAACGTTGAACCATTCGTCTTGGAAACAATGTCCAATTGCCTGTTCACATGCAAATATAAATAAAGTCCTCCAATCATACTCACTTGTACTTTGTGAGTGGTTTCAGGCTAAACCATTCAACTTTGAAACAATGCTTAGCCATATATCAAAATCCTACCTCATAATAAAATAAAAAACTGAATCATTCGGTTTGGAAACAATGTTCAACATATCCTAAATCGCTCAAAAGTATGAATTTTGACCTTTTAACCCAATTTCAATAAGAAACCCCCCCAAAACCAGATAGACAAAGTCATTCAACTTAGAAACAACGTTTGGTCTCGAAATTCAGTAACACAAGCCCTTAGAAATAAACACGTCAAAAAGCTCATTCAACTTAAAGCCGATGTCTGCTCCTTCAGAAAACAAGTAAGAAACATAACACTGGTCATTCAACTTACAAACAATGCCCAGTCTTTAGCTAACCCGATCAAACAATACTGCCTTTCTCCCAGCTTCCCCCAGTTCATCCCTTAGTTTGCTTTAAGTCGGAGTAAAATAAAACTGAATTTTTATGCATGTGTTTCTTCAAATTAACCTGCTGTAGTTATGAAAATAAAACAAAATCATAGGGGAATGCACGAATACCTGTCTCTTATACACATCTAGATGTGTATAAGAGACAGCTCCCAGCTTCCCCCAGTTCATCCCTTAGTTTGCTTTAAGTCGGAGTAAAATAAAACTGAATTTTTATGCATGTGTTTCTTCAAATTAACCTGCTGTAGTTATGAAAATAAAACAAAATCATAGGGGAATGCACGAATACAGATCAGTCAGACTAGAAGGATATAAAAATAGGGGTATAGTGGACTCACAAAGGGTAAAAAAAGGTTATACTTGACCGTTCTCTGCCTCCAGAACCTCGCATAGATTTCGACAGAGCTCCCTTAACCGGTGGGGTGAACCTCCCACAGAGGTCTTAGCACGGATTACGAGTTTCGATCCCGCCTGCCGCCTTCCTTTTTGAACCAAAAGACTAAACTGAGAGTTAGAAAGACAAAAGAATAGATATTCAGTCGTTCAGATACAAAAGAGTTTCACTTAGACTCGCATGAGAGAGTCTTGATTCCTTTAAACAGCCGAGGGTCCTGCAATGATGGCCAAAAATGCTAAGGAGATGTCCAAATCAGCGCTGAAAAGTAGGACAACCGCCTATGACAATCCTCCAAATCGCAGCAATAATCCTTGTGCAGAGTCAGATCACCACTCCTAGTTGCAACAATGGTCTCCCTGCTGAGTTTGAACACTTATTTTAGTTACGGGTTTTTCACCTTTGACCGGACCGCCTCTATGTATACCCCCCCATGCTCTATTTGGATGAGGGTTGCAACAGTCCGCACGACCCATATATACAACATTTATGCGCACTAGCTAGACACAAAGAAACAGAGTTAAGCACACCGTCGCATGCTAATAACAAATCGGCACGACAAGCTCACAAAACAAAAACATGATGAGTTCTGCTGTGCACAATTTCGTGCATGCATCAACTGAGCAATCTACCAATGTGCCAAATGAGAAGGAACCTTCCGCAAAAATATAGGAAGGTACCTATTATTACAACACCCCTGCCACGCACCGTCGCCCCGCTTTGAGCCTCTTCAAACATACTCACACCAAAGTTTTCTCACGATAGGTCGTAACTAACAGATCTCCTATCCAACATAAGTGCCTCAACTTTTCTCACTCCTTCTCATACTCACTCAGACCTCCCCTTCATTTCAACACTCTCTTTCCTCCCCACGCGTTTGTTTCCCTTTGTATGCATGTTAGTATTGCTACTAGTCTTTACCGGAGTCCTTTTGGTCTTGCCCGCTCAGATACATTTCGCCATCTCTTGGACCCCAACAGGTGTGTTCATACTCAAACCACTCATAGGGGCCGACCGAGTGAAAAAAAAAATGGAGCTACAACTGCAAACTCGATGAGTGAACACAGGCAGCATGAGCATGAGTGCAAACAACAACATAATCATTACCAGTCGAGGTTTGGCAACAAGCAGGGTCGGAACGTGAGCAACCTCCACCAAAGCATGTGCAGCTCGATTCTCATTTATCTAGCTTTATCAGGTAGGTAAGCGTAATCGTAGCAAACACCCTTACAAGCGTGTTTGCCGTTGTTTTTGAAGGCAACACTAGGTGCATCCTTGATAATAAAAGCGAGCTGATGGGAATGATTCCGCCGGGGCACTCACCTCGATAACCTCGCCATGACAAAAGTCTGAGCCAAGTACGATCAAAATAGAGAATTGCGTGACATGGTAAAATGACTATTAGTATTTCAACAATACTGGGCCGGCGAAAGAAGAAACTGTGCAGAGACTCGGGCAAGAAATGAGATTGACCACAACAAGTCGTGCGTGTGAAGTGCGGTTCATATGGTCAGGATAAAACCTGACAGACGAACCCGCGGTCGGTACAACCCGAAGAAGGTCAGCAGAACGCGCCAAAGCTATAGGGTCCGACAACCCACCTTCTATAGTTTTATTTGGTTATATTTTTCTTTAATTTTATAGTGTCTACCCTTACTTCGTAAGACGGGCTCAACCTTTTGGTTGGGCTTATCAGGAAGGAGGTAAAAATTCTACTTTGCACTCGCGCGGGAAGATTGTGTTTGATGACGCGTTGAAAGGCGCGATTTTTCAGACCTAGCATGAAGAAAGTTTGAAGTTTTTGCGGTGTATGCAGTGTGCCCAACAACCAGGGTATGAAGAAGCTACGGACTTAGGCGCGGAAGGCGTCACATGGTAGCCGTGAGTCTGGACGGTAAGCAAAGGCGAAAACCTGGTTTGTGCTAGTACGCCCAATCACAATCGCGAGACTGTTTATATGGAGGTTCGCGCCTGTTTAGCTCAACCTTAGGCTTAGTTTTATTGGTTACGGTATTGAACTTTCAAGCGACAGGTTTGAGGATTGAGACCAACAAACGATTATGGAGCGAAGAAGCGTGACTGACGGAGATTGAGGAGTCGAGGGTCTTAAAGGACTATCCCCCTTGGTTTTGTCGGACGGACCCTGGTCTAGGTCCGACTGGCAAGACCAAAAGGGTGTCGCCGGGTCCTCGTCCTCTTCAGTTCTGCTTTTTTTTTTTTACTTTGATTTATTTGTTTTTTTCTCTACTCTTAAGGTCCCATTTTTGACCAGGCCGGAAACTGGCTCCGGGATCGATGGCAAAAAAGTATCACGAGAAAGAGTGAAAAAAGTTTGAAAGAGAGTTAAAAAATGCTTGAAATTGTTGAACGAGGAGCGGATGGAGGGAAGTCGTGCATCCCAACCTGGACAGGGGTGGATGGCGATTGCGTCGCCGCCCTCCTTGGTGGATGTGGAGTGCCTGCTAGCATGGGCTGCTGTGACCAACATTGCAGTGGAGAGCGATTGAAACCTCCCCCACAGGTCGCCATCATGGCCGGCGAAAACCTTGAGCACACGCCTCTTTTAGTGGACCCCATTCAGATTCTTGCACGTTTAGGACTGAAAATCCCCTATCCTATCCGTCTTGAAGTACAGACCGAGGGGTTCAATGAGCAGGTGAGTCGGTGGGTGCAAAGCCCACGAGGCAACAAAACCCTGAGTGGCAGGAACCGCCTGTAGGTGCACTGTCTGTCTGCCAACCACGATCTGCTGTAAGAGGACTTGAGTGTGAGCATGTCCAATGTGGAGCCTGAAAGATGGTGAACTCTGCCTGAGCAGGGTAAGGCCAAAGGGGTCATGGTGGGGGCGTGCAATGATACTGTAATGGAAATCGTTTCTCGATGTTGGTGCGAACACCTTTACAAGGGTATCCACCCTGTTTTTTACAAGTGACAGAAAATAAGTTCGTTTCAAAGATTGAGTACCCCGCTGTCGCACTTTTTCCTAGTCATGCCTCTCTAGGCGACCAGAAAAACAACAGGCTGTCACGCATGATTTTGTTGTTTGTTTTGCAATAAATAATTAAATAATTAAATAATTAAATACATTAAATAAATTAAATTAAGCAAATCCCTTCATGTTGCGTGCGTCTGGGTTCGAGCGAGACCCTTCAATTGTGGTCTTCGATGGTCCTCAGTCTTAAAAATCTTTTATTTTGATTCGAAACAACAAAAATCTTGCAGATAATAATCATAAACATTATGGTATACCATGCAGATATCAATCTCGCCAATTTACTAATTTTGAGAACTGTGACAAAATCATCAGAAAGCATAATTATCAAATAAAGTCAAAGCAAGTGAATAGAAACAAACCGACTCAAGACATAGGCAAGGTAAGTGAGGGAAAAGTGAGAACTGATAATAGTCTCAGAAAGTACAGATATATAGATATGGTCAACACTCGTCAGGAGTCCTCACTCATCCCTCTAGTAAACCATCATTAGTCTCTCACTTAGCTGTATGCCTCTCATGTTTTGAGCCATGCCTATGTACTTCCTTAGATTGTGGCCTCTAAATGTAGAGTCACCGGAAGTATGCAAGTTTCGAATATTTCCATGCAAGATCCATGACGCGGAAGTCAACCATAGCACAAAACTCCTCCCATAGAGTAGGAAGGTAGGGCCTAGAGAAAACCCCTCTCATGAGATGTTGGAACTTCGACAACTCAGTAACTGCCTTATAGTCGATCTCTGCTAGTGAGATGTACCTCTTGGCCAAGTTTACCAAATCACCCCAGCTAGAGCCGTCTGTAAGAGGGAAAGGAACCGGAGGTCTGGGGTAGTCTGTGTAGAGTTTGGGCCCAAAACTTCATACCAGTTTGACACCACTCTCATCAAGCTCTCTCTCTTTCCCCTCAAGATACCTTGTTGTTGAGGCCCAGACTGAGTCAAAGAGATCATGAGTCTCTTTGTCCTTTTTCAAATAGACCCTCAGGTCATGGATGGTACCTTCTGCAAACTCAACGTGGACTATAAAGATGGGTAGGTCCCCTTGCTTGAAGCCAACTGCACTGACATACCGGTACTGGAAGACATCTTTGGAAGCAATCTTATTGAGAATGGCCAAAACCAACTTACGGACTGGAAATGAGGTAATGATACACATATGTCAGGATGAATGCGGAGAATTGATCTGAGTAATGATGAATTCTTACTAACGATGATCGATGAGCATTAGTGACAGCCCCTTAAACTGAATATCACTAGCAAAAATACTGATTGAGCAAAGCTGACTTGCTACTATGGTTAGATGAAACTTGTCGATTGACGTTTTATTTAAAATCTTCAAGAGGAAATCAAAGCTTTCATATGCTCACCCAAGCTTAGGCCTAACTTGTTCAACTATCTCGAGTGATGAACCAGTGTTGTGCGGTTTGTCATTTTGGTCACAAAAGTAGAATACATACTCAATGTATTTTTCCTCCCCAATTCTCTAAATTGCAGTCTCTCTTAAGACCGGTTTTTGAAGTTTTATATACTCACTAGCCTCAGATTCCTAGTTTCATGCTTATCTTTAATAACCTCACATTTAATCGCTAGGATTTCCTCTTCTTTCATGGTGTCTCCCCGTTTCCGTGACTCAGGACCTGACGGGGCGAGGAGGAGGGATAGTACAGTCACCAGCCTTGTCGGCTCATATGGAGGGATAAGGCTAACAAACTCTGTAGAACTTCGGGGTTAATCGCAACCAGACAAATGTGTTTCTTTGCTAAGTTAACTGTGTTGCTCATCGATTGAGTAATGACGACCGCTGAATAGTGTAAGAGATAAGGCCACAGTTTTCGGATCAAGAGTGTCAACCTGCTACGTAGAAGTACTCCTGGGTTCTGCCAACAAAACTAGAGGCCTTAACTACATTGCTTTTCAGGGAAATAGGTGTCGCTTCTCAAATTCAGGAGTGGCGATTGGGTTACATTGACCTACTGCGCAGACTAGACAATAGACAAACAACAACGACTGATAGGGAGTGACTGACAATGCCTCATGGGGTCGTAAGCTGCCACGCCAATACTGGTTACTAGCCACAGAAACAACAAGCAACAGTACGAGCTGTTGGGGGAACTTTTTAAATTGCGTTACGCTTCATCACCAATATCTCAATATTTTCATGCTCCTTCTCCTTCCATTAACATTCCCGGTTAGCAGGGCAGATAAGGGAGAGAAATGACCAGCAGTGTGACGAGTTTGTGCAACGAAGGAGAATAACCGCTTTTGGGCTCTAAATGCCTGAGTGTTCTGTTCGGCTTGGTCATTAAAAACTTTATGAAGTACAACCTCTCACCTAACTGTCCGCATTGATCAACAAATATTCCTCTCTACGACGTTGAGTTTGTCGAGGGTTACTTTGACCAGTCACCGGTAGGGACTGATCTGGAGTGTCGCAGCATAGTGGTCAGAGTAACTACGGATTACCGACGCCGTACGATTCACGTGCCGCAGACGCGGACTGGATATTTCATAGGGTATGACCCCCCCAAAAGTTATCTGGGTAATGAGTAGAAAGTTTATCAGATCATGCTACTAAGTTGTCCAACGAGCCCACTACGGGTTATCTGAGAAGTTCCTTCCCAAGAGATTAGATGTGTAGTGGTGACAGTCCCACGGTGTCGAGCTCATCTGTCCCACAAGGGGACCATCCTGACCGCATCACGCAGGATTTTGCAGGACTTTCCTCGTAGACCGTGTTTTGTCGTTCCAGCCGAGTGCGCCAACCATACCTCTCGCGAACCCCTACGACAGGATAGGGTTACGTGAGGTACAACTTACCTCCACCCGAGGGAGCTGTCACGATCCCGTGGGTGAGCGTATCCCCCCCAAGCTACCGAACCACATGCGAAGGTTTTTCGTATGCAATCACAAAGGTGGCCCGGTCGAGGGCGTTTCTCGTTCGCCGTAGCGTAGGGGGTACGGACGGATAATGCTCGAATCGGACCCGTGTGTGAATCGTCGCCCGAGACGCTGATCTCTCGAGCACAACCCTATGCCGGTCGACTAAGACGGTCAAATTTAACCACGCGATGCATCTCATGAAAATCACAATTAATCTTCCCTCGTAAGTCGCGTCTAGTTCTTTTTTTTCACGTTTGACCCATAACGCTTAGTAAGCGGATCAGACGAGTATTGCACGAGAGACTCTGAATAAATATCACGGCGACACAAGTCTTAGGTATATCGATTAGCCATACAAGCATACTCAAGCTGTCGCAATGATGGACTACTATGTAGTACCCATAATCGTGCGATCCTCGATAGTTTCAAGGGTCATGTTCGACACTCAAGTATCGGCTGACACGCGCCTTGAGGGGTTAATCTCTCGACGCTAGACAACTGCCAAGGCAGCTGATCACCACACCCTCTTCTACACCCTGCGGAGAGTGGGTGGTATACAAGTTTTGACCTGTGGTGGCAGTCATCTCTTGTGGCCTTGGAGGCAAGCTCCATCATCCAGGGCATGGAGAGAAATCAATGGGTTCGACTTTGATGGTTGCCACGGACTCCAACGTCCAACTCGAAAAGCTTTAAAAAACAAAGGATAAAAAAAGATTTTCCTTTTCTCTGAATGCAAAACTTATTTAGGCACTACGCACGACATCATGAGTCATACAGACACAAAAAACATGATATAAAAGTCATGAGATAGGAGACGATCACTCTCACAATCATGACGTGACTTTCTTCCATAATGTATATATATAATCATAGGCAAAACCAAGTCTGAATTTCAACTCAGAGAACATACCTGCAATTAAATCAAAGATCCACGTCCACAGAGTACACACTACACGGGGTCAACTTCAACCATTCTCTGCACTCACACCCCTTTGCCTTATCCACACAAACCCCAACCTTTATCCAAACTTCCAAAATAAAACACTCAGTCCTTTTTAAATGGTCATTTAATAAAAATCCGGGTAAAATCCCAAAGAAATATTTCAATCCATAGGGGCTAAAGACTTTAGGTTGAGTAGTGAAAATGAGTTTGAGTTTAGCCCGAAACCGACTTGTTATCAAAGGATAACAAAGATTATCCTCGCAGGATCCGCTTGAAGCTAGTCAAGCCTTAAATCAATCTGAATAAAGGTGACCTGCAATGCAGCACAAACTTGTGTTCAAGCCATCCTTGAGTGATCATGAAATAAACCTACCTTCGTAACTGACCTCTAATGTTTGTTTAAAAAAATATCACGAATTTCGACAGTATATCCCCTAAATGAGGGCAAACTCTCGAATTTTCAAGTTCTAAAATATCATAACTCCTTTAAGATACAGGAAATTTCGGCAGCGCTTTCTGTAGAAAAAGTATCTTCCCAAAATGTATATTAAGTCATATATGAATTTAGACAAAAGTTGAATTTATAAAAGACAAAATTTAATTAATTTTCTTGATTCGCAGAAATTTGGGCAGCGTTTCCCGTAGGAAAAATGTTTTTTCCTAAAATTTATACAAATCCAAAAAAAAAAAGAAAAATAAACTTATCCCAGAAAATGCTGAAATTGAAGAAAAAAAAAATTAAACTCATAAAATGTAGGAAGTGAACTAACTCCTACACCTCCGGCACACGGCGAGCACCTAAAGTGACTAAGCTATCAAGAGACGCCCCAAACGAGCGCCCCCAATCAAACATGCATAAACAACATCTCTCTCAATCCCACATTTGCTTTAGCTAAGTAGTTCGCCTAAGCAAATGAATAGGGTACACACAACTAGACTGCCCCAACTTAGGGGTGTGCCTAGCTTATATGACTGAAACGTTGTAGCGGACCTCTGGTTGGCTTGTGAGACCAGCCCCTTGGCCTGTTCTCACAGACCTATGTTGTATTTGGGGCAGTCCAGTCCAGTCTAGGCGGGTACCTCTGTCGGTACCAGCCGTTCCAGTCTAGTCCCGTTAGTCCGCTGGGGTATATCCTAGTTGTTGTCTGTTTTCCGATTCATTCTACATTCACACACTTTGGAGTACGTGCGTTGGAGTCTGGCGTGGGAGCTCCACTGTGCCATCTCGCTCCCCCTTCTTCCTCCATCTCCATCTCTATCCCCGGCGGAGCACCACACCTGGTGGGTCCGCCACACTGGCATCGGAGCGGGAACGTTCCCCGCTCCTACCCACCACCCCGAACAACAGGGAAAAGCAGCAAAACGGGTTTTTGGCTGTTTTTCGGGCGTTTTCGGCGAAAAGGGGGAAAGAAAAAAGGTGCAGCAGGAGAGTGACACGTGGCGGGAAAAGAAGTTGTCACTACGAACGCGTGTGCGTAAGTGCCAAGGCCAAGGCCGCTGTACGCTCGCGCCCCACGCTGCCCCGCTGCCCGCTGCCCCGCTCCCGGATTATATGAATCAAGATTCGGGATCTTGCTGCAGCCGGGGTTTGAACCCAGGCAGCTGCTGGACTTGCGCGTGCATAAGCTACTCCAGTAACACACTCGCCATACTGTATGTATGGCTTTGTAGTGTGGCACGCTGCTGTTGAAGAGGTGCGTGCCAGCTATTTACCCCCCCCAGCCCCCAACCCCGCGCCCCCTCCCCCCCCACCCGCCCACCGGCGGCGAGCAGCGGCCAGCAGGGCAACAACGGCCGGGCTGCTATTTGCTCCCCCCCGTTGGCTGCTGCTGCCTGCGCACATAGCCATCTGCAGTGCCACGTGGGAGCCTGCTCTGAAGACTGAACACCCCCCTGGCTAAGGGGCTGCGCCGAATTATTTTTTTTACTATTTTGGTACTGCTGCAACAACAGTTTTGCAACAACTCAAGATTCCCCCCTGGCTAGGGGGCTGTGTGATTGTGGCAGTAGGGTGGCTGATCAAAATCTCAGCCAATCCTAGACCATCATCATCATCATCCTGTTATTGCTGTGGCATCAGGCCAGCAGCACCTTGACGGCCAAGATCCTGTGGATCTTGGAAGTGCTTTACTCTTGGCCAACCAAGAGCCTGGTATTATCTCTCTCCACTAACCTACCCTCCCCCAACCCCTTTTCTCTCCCCCCCCATCATCTAATCATCCTTTCTAACTCTACCACTACCCCCCCTCCTCCCACCTCCCTCTTCACTCATCTCCCACCACCTTTTTCTCTCCTCTCCTCCCCACTCACCATTTTCTACTAATCTCATCTCCCCCATCTCCCACTTCACTCCTTCTCTCTCTCTCACCTATTTCTCTCGTCTTCATCACTCTTTCATCCCCTTGCCCCCCCCTACTTCGAATTTTTCTGTTTTTTTTCTTCTTTTCCCTTTCTCTTTGATTTAAATCTTATTTTTTCTCCAAAAAATTGAATTATCTTATCCCCCCCCTTCCCTTCTTATTTTCTGATTTATTTTATTTTTTGTTTTATTTATTATGAAAATTCGAATTTTTTTGCGGCACTCTTAAATCTGACTAGGAGTTGGTCTTTCTTGCTTTCGGCACACATTTTTACCTCGTGGGGGTAACGAAGTGCTGCCGAAATTTTCTGTTTTTCTTTCACTTAGTATTTTTCGGCACACTTCGACCCCATGGGGGTAACGAAATGCTGCCGAAATTTTAAAAAAATCAGCTACTCCATTTCTCTCCACCTCCTCATCCACTTATTTACTTATTTATTTATTTATTTATTTATTTATTTATTTATTTTATAAAATTATTAATTTGTGGCATTTTAAAACCTAATGTGCTTATCTCGGTCTCTCCTTTCCCCTTGGCACATTCTTGACCCCATGGGGGGTAGGAAAATGCTGTCGAAAATTCTAAAAAAATAAATATTATTTCTCTCTTCATATTTTGTTTCCTTATTTCTTTAATTATTTTTATTATTTATTTATTTTCTTATTTATTTTTATTTTATCTCGCTGTTTATTTATTTTTTCTCCCGCCTTCCCCCCCCTATGCTTGCTATTTTATTTTCTTGATTAGGTCACCGGTACCCTACCCTAACCACTCAAACTCCGGTTAGGGTTTTCTTAGGGTTTTTCTAGGGTTTAGGGTTTTCCTA
>BFEA01000697.1:581998-594255 GCA_003427395.1 Chara braunii | reverse complement strand
GAGAGAGAGAGAGAGAGAGAGAGAGAGAGAGAGAGAGAGAGAGATGAGGATGATGATGTGAGGGCACGTACCTGGTCTTGGCGATGGTCTACAACATCGGCATCTTCATGAGCTTCAGTTGTTGCTGCTGACGTCAACAGGCTGCATTGTCGATTCATTGGCTGGGTAGTAGCTATGTGATCGTAGCCTGGGCGCTGCGCGGCAAGTAGGAGGAAAGGCTCTGGATACATACGATGGTGCTGACGAGAGTATGCTCTCATTGACATTTGGATTCGGTGCTTTGGTTCTCCGTTGGTGGAATATCAATGCATATCTGCTTTCTGGACAACGTTTAACTTTCTGGCTTTCACTATGATTTTGCATTCTGGAATTCTGTCATTTTTCTATCGCTCATTTTCCTTGCAATTTGATATCGGAGCTGGTTCGAGCCGCTCCATTGGCTCCTTTGCAATAGCTGTTTGGTGCTTCGCTGGATATGGTGGGGCAGTGATAATGCTTGTGCGTTGGGTCATAGGTGGCCAGTGTCGTGTGGGCATGCCAGGAAGGCTATGTGGTGACATAGGGGTGCACGCTGGATGATGAGCGCTCGTTGATGTGGCATTTAAGCCGAGGTGGAACTGCATCGTATTGTGGGTTGCGCCGAGGCATCGACCGATTATCATAAATGCACACTCGGTTATTGGTGAGAAAATTGAGGTTGGGGGCCACATTGCGAGGTACATTGCTCCTTACCTTATCTAACCTCTTCATTGCTTCTTACCACGAGGAAGTGAGTCTTGTCTTGAGAATCCTATCATTGTGAGGTGTTGTGAGCGCTCAACCTTGAGTCAACATTCTTCCTGGGGAGCAAGCTGGTGGGAGACGGGCGTTGCTTTTGAAGGGCCCCGGATGAAGCACTCGGGTCACGATCACCATACCAACCTGCTGGGACTAGTACACGCATGCTTTGCCACTTGTCCTTTGGTCTGCGTGCTGCGCTGTAGAGGTCATGTCGGGCAGGCCAGCCCTATGAGGGAGATATGAGAACCGAACCATTTATAAAGGGCCTCCGACGGGGATACAAGACTTATGTTGTAAGCGAGTATAAAAATAGTGCGATTGGGGCTGGGCAGTTCTGCATTGACTTGGGGCACAAGGGTGAGCCGATTGCACACCTTCAGACACATATAAAAATAGTACGATCGGGGCTGGCCAGTTCTGCATTGACTTGGGGTACAAGGGTGAGCCGATTGCACACCTTCCAACACACCGCCGAACAAGAGCTTCAGGACGTCGACACAAACTGACTACCCAAGAGGGATACAGGGGGAGGGAAGATTCTAGTAAACTGTTCGATTGTTAATTATTGTATAATTCTATTCTGCATGCACACCAACAAATGATTTTATTTTTATTTTTGATTAGTTGGTTGTGATGGACTTTGATAACAACTAACAGACTGTTGCAGATAGAGTTGTGAATATTCTTGGCCGCATTGTAATATGTTTCGGACTAGTCAAACGCAGAAATACAATTGTTTGTAGGAATCTGAGATTATCTGTTGTTACCGCTTGGCTACGTTTTGACAAAGCTGGACCGAACAATTATTTTATTTATTTATTTTATAAATCGGTTGGGTGCCATGCTGCGGTAGGTCCCAGCGAGGACCCTAGGGCAAAGTGTATACCACGCGTAGCTCATGAGTGACGAAGACAATGAGGTTGAAGGACTACACCAGGGAGATAGGAGACTTACTCGTAGACTTGCCCTCAGTCGACCGACCACTTTCGTGGTGTTCGAATCAGGAGAGGAAAGGAGACTGCGAAGAGAAGCTAGAGAGAGGGGCATATTGCAGAGGGCTAGGGAAGCAACAGTCAATGCCGAGAGGGCACTAGCAACAACCACAACAGTAGAAGCTAGAGCCAGAGCAGATGCAACCATGACTACCATCTCTGCTATGTCACAAACCTCTTCTTAGGCCACTTCGTTAGCTGCAAGCAGCAACCCATGTCAGATGAGGATTACGAGATTGCAGAAACAAACGCACACCATGCAGAGCTACGATGCCAGTTGCAGAAAGTAGACGAAAAGAGAGAGAGAGCTAGAACTAGAAAAGCTAGGCTAGTGTCAAGGATGCAGGAGCTAAGAGGTCTGGAGGCTATAGATGAGTCAACTCTTGACCCTGTTCTCAAGTCTCTTCGAAACTCTCTGTTGAGTGTGAGGCAGCTTTCAGGCGTTTAAAGCATGCTCTCACGCACCATGAGGTTCTCATGGTACCCGACCCGCAAAGGTCATTTGTTGTAACCACTGACACAAACCAATACGACATTGGCGCAATGCTGGCTCAACATCGCTTGGCCGTCATGGCCAACGAACATGAGATTGCCTTTCTTCCTTCAATCCTGAGGAAGCTTCTTCTTTCTTCCATCTACGGGTCCCTACTGGGCGATGTTGAACCAAGAACTAAAGGGTGGACATTTCGTGGTAGATGTCAATGTAGATGGCCAAAAGGTCGACACCTTCATAGACATAGGTTCTACACATAATTTCATCAACCGTGCTTGTGTGGATAGGCTGCGCTTAGGGGACCAAGTGCAACGGCTTAGCAAGTCTATAGCATCTACCTTAGCCAATAAGCACTCTATTGTAGTTAAAGACTACGTCAAGGTCATAGTCTGTACCTTCTGCTATGGGGGAGAGGAACTGAAACACAAAATCTCGTTCCTAGTGAGCGACGAGCTGCCATTTGACATGTTGTTAGGCATGTACTACCTCGACGTTGCTAAGCCTCAATTCATTGGGATAGGAAGGTGATGATTCACAAGTTGCCAAATGGAAGGACCGTTAGGCTGCAAAAGTTTAAGGCTAGCAAACTAGTGGAGAACTGTGGTTGCATGTGTGGACCGTCTTTCTACAACTACTATAAGCAGAGTCGTGAGAAAGGTATGTAACTAGTCTTTGTCTCTGAGAAAGGGGAGACAGTAAAATCACCCCAGAGATAGAAGCAGGCATTGCACAATATTCAGACCTCTTTGAGGCGCCTAGGGATGTGGTAGAAAGGGAGATTGCCCACGCAATTGAAGTCGTCCCGGGTAGCAAGGGGCGAATATACAAGATGTCTCCCGCAGAGTTAGATGAGCTCCGCCGCCAACTCAAGGAGCTCACAGAGAAGGGCTGGATCCGACCAAGTACGTTCCCCTACGGTGTGCTAGTTTTTTTATTTGTCCCAAAGAAAGGGGGACACTGAGGATGTGCATTGACCATAGGGGCCTCAATGCCATCACCGTTAAGAACGCGGAACCCTTACTATGCATCGACGACCTCTTGGATAGAGTGTCGGGATGGTAGTTCGTTTCTAAGATTGATATGAAGTCGAGATACCATCAGATTACCATTAGACCCGAGGATCAACACAAAACTGTTTTCCAGACCAAGTGCGGTCTGTACGAGTTTGTAGTAATGGCCTTTGGTCTATGCAATGCTCCTAGGACGTTCTAGGATCTATGATCACTTAGATAAGTTTATTGTTGTGTATCTTGACGATATCCTTGTCATTAGTAGGACTATAGAGGAGCATGCTGAGCACGTGAAGACAGTGCTAGGGCTCCTAAGACAGCACCAGTACAAAGTTAACTTGGAAAAGTGCGAGTTCAGTTGCACCAAGATCTTGTACTTGGGTCATGAGATTTCTGTGGATGGATTGAGGCCAGATGATGCAAAGGCAGCCAACATATGTGACTGACCTAGACCTCAGTATGAGACAGGGGTGAGGTCATTCTTTGGGATGACGGGCTACTACCACCCATTTGTGAAGAACTATAGTACTATAGCCTCACCTCTAACTGACCTCACGCGCCTTGACACCCCATGGGAGTGGACCGAAGAGTGTGAGGCAGCCTTCAAGGGATTGAAAGTATGCCCTGACACACTAAGGAGTCCTCAAACTTCCGGATCCTGAAATGCCCTTTGTAGTGACCAAAGACACTAGGCAATATAGCATAGGTGCTGTCCTTACGCAAAAGGAGTGGAAAAAGTTGAGGCCGATCGAGTACATGAGCAACAAAATGCCATCTAAAAAACTGGCGAAGTCCACGTATGAGTGAAAGCTCTGTGCCCTCTATAGAGCGCTGGTCCACTGGAGGCATTACCTCCTACACAGATTCTTCTATGTGAGATCTGAGAGACCATGTGCAAACTTGAGGCTAAAGATAAGGCCACATCAGGCGATTTGTGCTGGTCGATGGCTTGCTGTTCCTTGAAAAGGACGGGAATACACAGTTATGTATTCCGTCTAGAGAGTCTTTGCATAATTTATTTTTAGGTGCATGCCATGACGTAGCCAAACGACCCTCTGAAGGGAGAGTACAACGAGGTGGCTGATGCACTATCACGCTGGGCAAACTACATGGGCACACTAGTGACCGAGTTTGGGATTTCTGATGATGTTACTCGGTCTATGATGAAAGCCTATCGAGAGGATTCCATCATATCAAAGATCATGTGCAAACTTGAGGCTAAAGATAAGGCCACATCCGGAGATTTGTGCTGGTTGATGGCTTGCTATTCCTTGAGAAGGACGAGAATAAACAATTATGTATTCTGTCTAGAACGTCTTTGCGTAGTTTATTTTTACGTAAGTGCCATGACGTAACCGGACATTTCGGTTACAAAAGACAGCAGCAAATTTAGTGCAGCGTTTTCAGTGGTCCACAATGATGGTTGATGCGAAGAGTCGAAGACATATGTAGATACTTGCCAGGTTTGTCAATGGGACAAGCCACGGACACAAGCACCACTTGGGCTTATTAAGCCCTTGCCTATCCCTGCTGGTCCTGGTCGGAGTGTGCCAATGGACTTCACGGATACTCTTGTGACCAGCAAGAGCGGCAAAAGTCACATCTTCGTCATTGTGGACAGGTTTAGTAAGTATGCCAGACTAATCGCTATGCCTGAGACAGCTAGGACTGACCATGCCATCAAGCTATTCATGGACAACTGGGTACGTGACTTCGGTCTCCACAAGTCCATCGTTAGTGACAGGGATGTCAGATTCACAAGCGCACTATGGCGAAGTACAGCCCAACAGATGGGCACCCGACTGCAAATAACATCATGGAACCACCCTGACAGCTTCCCTCAAGAAGATCAATGCCGCCCCCAAATTGACAGACACGTGGACATTGACGACATTGTTGAGCACAAGCTGATGCTTGTGCCCAAGCCTCCAGGCAGGGGACGCCCTCCAAAACCGCAGATGCAGTATCGAGTGTGGTTCAGAGACCATACTGATCCTAAAGAAGACCAGTAGTTAACAAGACAAGAGTTAATGACTGCTCCTCAGATTATCTCATGCTATGAAAGAAATCTGAAAGGGAAGCAGCCCGCTGCATAAGGACTTCTCAGAGGACTATCGAAGTAAAGGAGGAGGAACTGCGAGGATTTTAGCCTAGGCATACCGGCGTAAAGCCCCTGCAGCAGGTGCATGCTCGCTGTAAGTGAAGGCAGGCCCCCTGAAACTCAGTGTGCCCTGCATTCGTAGCATCTTTGTAAAGCAACATCATTTTTCTTAGCATACTTTGAACAGGAATATATGGCAAGATAATTCGAAGAAACTTTTTGAGTTCTTCTGTTCCGAACCAGAGTCGGTAATATATTTTACTATAATTCCCATATTTACGATCTCTTTGAATGGGTCCCACATGTGTGTAAACATTCCAAACAACTTATTTGCAAATCGTGGTGGGCGCCAGACAGTTGCCACGCTCCAGTTGGTTACGTCTGCCTTGCTTGTGAGAATGTGATTTTTTTTGTGAGCTTTCCAGGCTCTTCCAGCAACGTGGTGCAAGCAGGGGAACACCCCATGTTTGTGCCTGGGTGGTTGGGCAAGCCTAACCCATCCGGTCCCAGGCCACTGTCTGAACGGGCCTGGGCGTAGACTCTTTGGCCGAGACTGAAGCTACTAGAAACTCGGTCTCACGGGGCAAGCGGGAGGCAACGAGCCCCGCCACTTTCCATACAGGAAAGGGCCGGGCTACGGGGCATTGAATTCGGCACTTGTGTAAGCAAGCGGCAGCGCTGCTGGAGCGTGAGCTCGTGGGCTGCATGCTCAGCACTAGGGGCAAGTGCGCGCGCGCGTGCGGTCGTGCAAGAAGCAGGGCGCTGCTGAGAGCAGCACCATAGCCAGCCCTACATAGCGAGGGCTTGGGTTGGATGTGTAGCTGGCAGGGTGGTGGTGGTCTTCATGTATGAGGGAGAAGACGTGGGTGAAGAAGGAGAGAGAGAGAGAGAGAGAGAGAGAGAGAGAGAGAGAGAGAGAGAGAGAGAGAGAGAGAGAGAGAGAGAGAGAGAGAGAGAGAGAGAGAGAGAGAGAGAGAGAGAGAGGATGATGCTGTCTTGGCGATGGTATACAGGGTCGACACCTTCATGTACTTCGGTTGTTGCTGCTGACGTCAACAGGTGGCATTGTCAATTCATAGCTGGGCAGTAGCTGTGTGATCGTAATCTGGGCGCTGAGCGTCAAGTAGGAGAAAGGGCTCTGGATACATACGTTGGTGGTGGCGGGAGTATGTTCTCATTGGCATTTGACATTTGGATTCGGTGCTTTGGTTCTCCGTTGGTGGAATATCAGTACATATCTGCTTTCTGGACAGCTTCGACTTTCTGGCTTTCAATGTGATTTTGGATTCTGGAATTCTGTCATTTCGCTTGAAAGAAGCGGTATCAATTGGATACACCATGATACTCAACAATAACAAAGAAAAGACCGATTATACAACAGGAGCGATGCCGGTCTCTCAGCGATTCTTGTTAAGCAAAGCTTTATCAGACAGAACCAGACACGGTTCCTGAGCGGAAGAGCTTGGAAGGGCAAGCTGACATTCAATCCTTCAATAGGGAGCAATCAATGCTGGTCAGGGATCCTTTGGCCAAACGGAAGGAAGCGTGAGTGTTCACCATGTATTTCATTGTTGATTTGTCGGGGAAATAATAACCGGACTGACACTCCCCAGAATGGACAAGGAGCCAGGACCATAAGGCCCTGTATTTCAAAAAAGAAAAAAAAGTTAATAAAACCCTCCACCACAAAGCTGAGGGGATAGTGGGGTGTGCTGCATCAATATGCGTCAATGGCAGAGCACAGACAAAAGGATATGCCTTGTGTCGTGTCTGACGTACGAACATGCCAAGTTGTGCCTAATTTTGGGCATGTGCTCTTTTTTTTTTTTTTTTGGACAGCAGTCAGTAACATAAATCTGGAATGTTGACTAGAGAGAGGCCCATGGTCTGACATCAGGAGGTGGACTTCGTCTTTTCAATTTTTTTTTTTTTTGTGTAAGGCCTGCTTTCTTTCTCTTTGCTGGCCTACATATATGGCAGGGGAGGAGGGGGTTACGAGGAGGAATTGACACAAATGAGGAGAACGATGTGGTGGAGGAGGGGGAGGAGGAGGAAGTCGAGGTGGCGAAGGAGAACGCACCAGAAGAGGAGGCAAATGGGGGGGGCAGGACGGGGAGGAGGTGGCAGAACGAGGGGGAGGAGGAGGTGGTAGAGGAAGACGGAGAAGAGGAGCCAGTGTGCGCCACCAGCATAGCCACAGTGGGCATCCGCTTGAGCTAATAGAAGAGGAACACGGCCATAATTACAACCAGGTTTATGCTCTCCAAACATGAATACAGCACCTATGGCATCTGATCCGGAGCTTTCAGTGGAGGTGAGTCTTTGATGAGCCTCTCTCATGCATGCTTTTTTGCTGATCAGTTATGGGAAAGTTAGGGGAAGAAGTCATAGCACACAAGTCATAGCACACACACATACACACATACACAGACACAAAATCATCTCTCTAATATCGTTTCTTCCTCTTCCAAGTATTTTCTGCGCTGTCCATCTCGTGTTCCCACTAGTTTTTTGTGTTCTCCGCTGTCTAGGTGAGCAACCATAAGATGTGCCAAATAGTCAGTGCTGTTTGTATACATTGTCTGCAACATTTTTAGATGGGCTGCTGTTTTCCGGATGCCTGTGTGCCTGTGTATTCCTGGCGAGGACTGAACCTCATCGGAGGGAAACCCTGGCTCCAATCGTGTGTTCTCCGCTGTCTATGTGAGCAACCATAAGATGTGCCAAATAGTCAGTGCTGTTTGTATACAGTGTCTGCAACTTTATTAGATTGGCTGCTGTTTTCCGGATGCCTGTGTGCCTGTGTATTCCCTGGCGAAGACAGAACCTCGTCAGAGTGAAACCCTGGCTCCAATCGTGGAGTAAACCTACAGCCTGTAGATTTCTCCTCGTGGTGTGCGCAGATGATGATGTACTTCGGTCCATGTTCGATGTGTGGACTGCCTGGTCAGTGATGCTTTGCTGCTGGCCGCAACTCATCTTCCCTTGTCTTTCCATCCTGCTCGCCTGTACCTTTGCCACTCTGCTGTTTTGCCTGCTGCGCTTCCTTTTCGCTTCCTCGTCTCCTTGCCTTGTTTTTCTGTCCGCTCACCTTCCTTGCTGCCTTGCTTCCTTGCTGTTCCCACCTGCCCTCCCCTGTGCTTTACCGTTGGCCCACTGCCATCTTGGTTCCTTGCTACTTGCCTGCACTGCTTGCGTTACAGTCCCTGCCTTGCTGCTTGCTTCGTGCCCACGGGGCTGTCCACTTGGAACAGGGGTCAAAGCAGTTTATGACCCCAAGCATCAATATGGGGATGCTACAGGATATCGAAGGTTCAGCCTCGTGACGTGTCGGTGAGAGTCCAATGAAACACTCTTTCATTAACCCCATGTGTTTGATTTGTTCTGTTGCTACTGCATGTCGTCTGTGTACTTTATAGTCTTCGTCAAGCACCTGTGTTGAGCACACTTGGGTCTTATGCTCAAAAATGCACTGGGCTGGGAAGCTTTGGAAGTTGGAACACACCTCTGGGAGTTCATGTCCGGTTCTTTTATCTGTGGAGAAGTGTGTAGCTTGACGGTTGAGGATTTGTATCGCACACATGATCACACACAGATCCACACATGATCACAAACACACACAGACCACACACCCAAAAAAAGGGAGACAAAAGCACAGCCTGCTAACGGAAGATACATGGTACACCAACAAGAAGCATGAACCAGCATTCCAGTTGCCTCTTAATTATCCGCCCCCCTCTCTTCGCCTCTCCCCCTCCCTCCTCTTCGTCCCTCAGCATAGATCGAAAGTATAAGCAAGTTTTATCACGAGCACCACCATCACTCATGTATATGCACTTTTTGGGATTAGCGAAGCCATCACTCATATTCACGGCTGACTGCAGATGTGTGAGTGAGCTTTGCCTCTGGGTACAGCGATCATTCAAGTCCACAATCTAAATGTGCAATCAGAACCAGCTGATACCATGTACTTGTTTACGGGATCAAACACAACAGCTTGTACAGCATCTTCATGAGATGCGAGTTCACACATGGCCGATCCGTCTTGAACTTTGAAGCTAACATCGATGGAAAAGAAAACAGCACAAAGCAACAACAATGGCACAAACAAGCACTACTCTCGTCAGCGAAGCAGGCACAATACGTGGCCAGCAGCACAGACATCCACTAACATAATCTGATCATACCAATTTCTATGAGATGTTCGGCTGCACTTATCTGTTATGTACCCGATTGAGCTTCATCCCACAACAAATTCACACGTTCCTATTCACACATGCAATTGCAGAGTAGAATCGAAGGAGGCAAATCCACACAAAACCGGAGAGAAGATATGCGCAGTGGAAGCTCAAAATACACAGAGAATTGAAAAACGAATTTCAATTCTGCAATCCCCCGTCCTCCTCCAATCAATCCAGAGTACTTGTTCCAAGAATCACAACCGCGTTTACAACAACCCCGAACAACCAAAAACAAGTGTTCAATGAAGTATGCAGGAGTCTTCTTCTTCCTCCTCGCCACCTCATACCCCTGGCTATGGCTGCCGTAGCAGCAGTAACCCCACAGCTGTCACAACGTGCCCATCTGAGCCAGCAACCTCAATGATAGCAGCGCCCGCACGGAAGTGCAGTGCTGGAAGTCCTGATGAAGAAGGAGACAACCGATCCAGCACTTCGAAGAAGATGAAGTTCCTCACGAGGAGAAACAGCAGATATGGCTGCCAAGTGAAAAACGGCAGCGCCCAAACCCAACAACACAGTCCTGTGGAAGCTCTCATGCAGAGCTGCAAAATAGCAGCAGTGCGATCTTCAGCTTCGTTTCCCAACCCCAGCTATGGCTGGGCTTCGATGAAGAAGATGACCTCGCCCAAAATATCACAGCAGCGCTCCAACAACAGACGGGCAGAGTTTCCCCAGCCAACGAAAACGTGAAAAGACCCCCAAACCAATTTCCTACCTGCTACTTCAACTCACGGACTAGACCTGGACGGACTCCCAAGACAGCAGCCCAAGGCCCATCTGTATCTACCATCTACCCAGAAACTAGGAAAAAGGGGACCCAACCCCCTGGCAAGGCAAAAGGAAAAGGCCGCATGGCCTAAGACTGCTACATAGGGGCTACTAGTGACGGATCTAGGGGTCAAGCCCAATAGGTCTCAAAACTAACAAACAAAACATACAAGTTACAGGTCACAGGATCAAGTCCCCCAAGGCTCAAAACAAGAAAACAAACTACAGAGCCGAACACTTAGTGTACAGCCCCACTCGGAAACAGCGATTTATCGCATATCACAGCACATCTTCCTCCTCTCCTCCTTTTCTCCTCCCCTCTCGTGCTCCTCTTCGTGCTCTCTTCGTGCTCTCTTCCCGCTCTCTTCCTACTCTCTTCCTCTCTTCCTCCTCTCTTCCTTCTCTCTTCCTCCTGTCGTCCCCCTACTCCTCTTTTCTCCTCCTCTCTGCTCCTCACCGCCTATCTTCCTCTCCTCTTCTCCTCCCCTCTCCTCCTTTTCTCCTCCCCTCTCGTGCTCCTCTTCATGCTCTCTTCCGGCTCTCTTCCCGCTCTCTTCCTACTCTCTTCCTCTCTTCCTCCTCTCTTCCTTCTCTTCCTCCTGTCTTCCCCCTACTCTTTTCTCCTCCTCTCTGCTCCTCGCCGCCTATCTTCCTCTCCTCTTCTCTTCCCCTCTCCTCCTCTACCCATTCTCTCCTTCTCCCGTTCGCCTCTCGCATTCCTCTCTTCCTCCTCCCCTCCTCTCCTCCCTATGCTCCTCGTCCTCTTCCTTCTCTCCTCCTCTCTTACTGCAAGAACAAAGTGGCGACATACCATTTAACCATTGTGTGTCTGACCATGTTTGCCAGCGTTAATGGTGGTCAGTGAACTATGCCATATTCAGTTAGACTGGCTCGTGCAGGCACCTTTGTTCTTTCTCCACCATCTCTGCAACTAGTAACCTGGAGGCCTGTTACGCCAAGGCCCCAGTTCGAGTCGTGCCTCTCTAAGACCCAAGTCCGAATGATCTATCAGACTCTCTTGGCATCATGCTTTCCAAATAACCCCTCTGCCGCCCTTTTGATATCATCGATTGAATCCCTATCTAAGGGGTTGACCAGGAAGGGGGTTCAGGTAGAGGATGGATTGCTAGCAAGCGCAAGAGCAGGCTGCCTTGTAGTGCGACAAGTTTGCCTCGGCCGTAGTCCAGCTGATCTCAGCATGTTGTACCTAATACACATCTGTTTTTCTGCGAACTGTGCCTGTGACTTGGGACTGGTCTGTAAATATAGGAACTTAGGCAACTTTCTTGACCTTTCTACAAATTGTTTGCCCTTGTTTGCAATTTTGTCAAATGTTAACAGTGCAGGGATAGAACGGGAAAAGAAGAAGAAAAAAAAAAGAACGGGAAGTTACCAGGCCAGCTTTTTTTTTCTTTTTTTTCCCCTTTCCCTTTGGAGGCTGGTCCAGCATCCTTTACAAAAGTTACACACTCCAGTCTCCATTATGGTTGAGAGATTGTGAGACTGTGTCATTGATTACTTCCCAGGAGGCAACAATGACTTGTGGTGAACTGTCAATACTATGGACTGTGAGAAAGAGGCAGAATAGAGGGGGAGGGGAAAAACACAGAGAAGAGATTGACTGGCCAGGTCCATGTAAAGTGCAGGCAGAGATGTGGGATGGAGGATTAAACCACTTGCCTGCTTGAGCAATGCATAGTTCAAGTTGGCAGTCTCTCATTGCTACTTTTTAAAGAGCAATGGTAAAGCCTCTTTCCCTGTGTAATATATAGACATCTACACACACACACACACACACACGCACACACACACACAGAGAGAGAGAGAGAGAGAGAGAGAGAGAGAGAGAGAGAGAGAGAGAGAGAGAGAGAG
>BFEA01000697.1:544094-565728 GCA_003427395.1 Chara braunii | reverse complement strand
AAATCAGACCTTTCCAACGAGAATGAATCTTCCTCGATAAAGAGGAAGATTCATGAGAGAGAGAGAGAGAGAGAGAGAGAGAGAGAGAGAGAGAGAGAGAGAGAGAGAGGGCGTCAGCCAGTGTCTGACGCCAAGTTTGGTGACTTGGCGTCAGACACTGGCTGACGCCCTCTCTCTCTCTCTCTCCCTCTCTCTCTCTCTCTCTCTCTATCTCTCTCTGTGTGTGTACTTTGAAATGAGAATGAATCTTCCGCGATAACGCGGAAGATTCATTCTCACTTCAACGTCTCTCTCTCTCTCATTCTTCCCCCCCTTCCTCCGCCCCGCCGCGCCTGTTTGTTTTAGGCTGTCACTTTCCATTTTCGTCGGGTTTTTTTTTTTTTTTTTTTCGGGTCCCGTTTTTTGAAGCAGGAACCATAGTAGAAGAGCCGATAGTAGTCCACTCTGACAAGGAAAATGAAGAAAGTGGCAAAAAACCTGTGATGAAAACTATGGAAAGGATGGAAGACCTAGTGGGAAAGATGGGGAGATTCCAAGAGAAGTTGAGGAAAGTATGCCGGGAAGTGAACGAGTGGAGAGAAAAGGTTCTCATGGTATTTCTCTATGGGTTAGGACCAGAAGGATTGAGCGAACAAGTGGGTGCGCCTGAAGTTAATATTTTGGGGTCAGAGTTGCGATCAGGGACGACCTTCAGGCCTCCTTCCAAACAAGGGAGAGTGTCTCAAGCAGTACAAACAAGGAGTAAAGGAAGAGCAAGCTCTAGCCAGTCCATACTTGAAGGGCCTGAGCCTAGCAAAGAGAAGGAAACCCTGTAGGTCCCTGACGACGATGATGAGGATGACGATGATAAAGATGAGAGGACGAGAGAAGAGGATGATAGGAGAGCGGATCAGAGGGCGCAAAGGAGGGGAGTCAAGATCAATGGGAATACTACTCTAAGAGAGTTGGCACACAAGAAAAGGAAATACACAGTGAGAATGCAGGAGGGTTTTGACGTGGAAAAAATGATGGATAAGCTTCTAGAGGGCATAACGAGCTACTTAACTTGAAAGATATTCTTAGCTCAGCCCCAAAGCTGCGCAATGAATTAAAAACTCGTTTGTCCCGGAAATCGGTGGCCAACGTACGTCTGGGTATGTTAATTCCAAAGGAAGCTGAGTGGGTGGAAACCGGCACGAAGATGGATTGGAAGTTCACCGTCATAGTCAGCGTGGACGTGATTATAAGGGGGAGGCCTTGTAATGCCATGATTGATACTGGGGCAAAAATAATTTTCATCAAGGAGGAGCATGCAATACGGTTAGGCATGGAGATAGATCGTGCGGATAGTGGGATCCTGATGGGAGTAGCAAGGCAGTCTTCATAGGGACGACCTCAAATGTGGTGGTGGAAATCGGAAAGGTGAAGGTCCAAAGTTGTTTCTTCATAATGCCGGGTGAGGGATGCGGGAGGTCTATCTAATGCAGACGCGCTCTCAAAATCATGTGCGGGAAGACCTATATATCGTCACAAACAGAACTGCCCGGTAAAATCGTAGGCAGAGAGAGAGAAGAGGACAACAAACGAGGGGCTGTGACAAACTGTTTCGTCGGAGTTTCACCGACTCATCAGGGAAGACCTATATATATATATAATTTCGCTTCTAGAGCTATATTCCGGATATGATCAATTTTCGGTATATCTGTCGGATCAGCCCATGACTCCTATGCATACGACTAGGGGGTTAGTTCACATGATATCGCTCCTCAAGGGTGGACTGGCGCAATTGCCATGGTTCAAAGACACATGGTGCATGTAATGCAAACAGTCAGTCCTCATATTACTCGACCATATATCGATGATTTGGTTGTGAAAGGGCCAAAGGAGAAGGACAGGACGAAAGTGCCTGGAGCAAGGAAGTTCGTCTGGGACGACATTCAAGATGTTTGCAAAATCCTAGGCTTGCTGGGGGAGCACAATTTGACTGCTAGTGGGCCAAAGTCGAAGCATCGTATGCAGAAGGCTACGATTTTGGGGTTTGTCTGTGACGAAAGAGGTCGTCACCCGAATGCTAGAAAGACGAACAAAACTCTCGAGTGGCCAACTCCTTTTGGAACGGTCACATAAGTGAGGGGTTTCTAGGCACATGTGGGTTCGAGAGAGCCTTCGTCAAAGAGTTTGCGACAAAAACGAAGCAATTATGAAAACTCCTTCATCATGATCAAGAATGGGAGTGAGGAGAGGAATAAGAAGTGGTGGTGAAAGGATTGAAAGGCGAGTTTAGAAATAGAGGCTTGGTACCGGGGGTGCCTGACTACGCTGCCACTATGACCAGGGCATTCAAATGCTGGTCCTACTGCTTTGGGAGGAATCCTTATTCAGAAAGATGGGAAGGGAGAGGAGAGGCCGTTGAGATTTGAGAGTCGCACGCTAAATACTACGAAAAGACACTATTCGCAGTTTAAGCATGAGACGTTGGCGGTCCCCCACTATCCGCGCATCTTTAGGAATTGCCTGTTCGGGAGGAGGTTTGTGCTGCAAGTCTTGCATGCTCCATCAAGAATTACGTGCCTTCGGATCCGACCATTGCCAGATGGCTTACGTACATCTGGATGTTCGATTTGAATTGGAGCGAATACCTGGAAGCAAGAATAAAGCAGATGGACTGAGCAGGATAAATTGGGACAAAACGAAAGGTCACGAGCATGAGGGCTCACCACCAGTGGATGGCTTCTTGGACAAAGAAGAGGATGTGGTACTCTATCAATGCATGGTCTGCATCTGTGAAGCAGATGGTAACGCCAAGCCAACACATATGGATTACCCCTCAAGGGTACGAACGAAAAGCAGACATTGTCCTCAAACCGTTCGTAGAAGAGGATCCCTGGGGTGAACAAGGAGTTGACTGGATGATGGAGCTAGACCCCGCAGACACTCGAACGTTATGTGAAGAACCTTCCATGATTGAAGACGGACCACTCCAAGCAGAAAGCACAAAAGGCTGATCGGGGGGATGTATGTTCTCGTGAATACTCTAGTCCAGGAATAGGCCTCAAGGATAGACGCTCAGGAGCGTGGGAAAGAAAAGGAAGAAGATCAGGAGGAGGACGAAAAATTAAAAAAAGGGGAAATAAAGGAGGCATTCCGTGAAGACGAGTATGAAGGGGTATCCCTGGAGCTAGGGTTGCTTCTTTCGTCCGAGATAATGGAAAGAGAGGTGAGCCAGAAAGTTCTCAAAATGCGCTTGCATTTCCTGGTACGGGATGACCATCTATTCATGCGGGGTAGAGGAGGCGAACCCGAAAGGGTGATCTGTGGCTGTAACAAACAAATTGATGTCATAGTTGCGCTACATGATGGAAGCGCAGGCGGCCACATGAGTAAGGATGCCACATTTGGAAAGATATATGGGCTTTATTTTTGGGAAGGGATGGGAGACATGATTCTCATGTATTGCGAATCCTGTGTAGAGTGTCAAGAAAGATCGTATGTCAGGTACAAAGAACCACTTCACCCAAGATACGTACGAGAGGTTGGGGATGTGGTTCACTTGGACTTGTTAATGATGCCACTAGGTATGAGAGGGTATAATTATATCTTCGATTCACGAGACAATCTCACGGGTTTTGTAGATGGCAAGGCCATACGCTAAAAAACTGGGGACAGAGGGTCAGAGTTCACTTGTGCTGAAGTTAAGGCGATTCTGAAAGAGTATGGGGTAATCGCGAGATATACAACCACGACACTTTCCCGAGCTAACGCACCAGTGGGAAGAGGGCACAATACACTTACGAACCTTCTCGCCAAGTGGACAGGTGGCAGGCCCAATCAATGGCCGAAGTACCTAAGGGCAACTTTCTTCGTAGAGAACGTGACGGTTAAAGGGACCACGAGGTATGCGCCAACAACACTGCGGTATGGAAGACATGCGACATTCCCAATCGAGAGCTTCCTGAAGACTTGGAGAGGGCAAAACCTAGAGACTACCTTATCATTTGAGGACCTGCTTGACCTAAGAGTATGCCAGATCGAGGCTACAAAAGAGAGGATCAGGGATGCGGTTAACAGTTCAACAGATAGACGCACTGCAGATAAATTCAGGTGGGACCGGATGCTGAGCGTACGAAGGGAGCCATTGAAGGTTGGAGATGTTGTACTGCTGTATGACTCCTCGTTGACGAAGTTGTGGTCCCGAAAGCTCTATAAGACATGGCTTGGACCATACGGAATTGTCCATTGCGGTGACTACGGGGCTTACCAAAGTGAGGAATTGAACGAGATGGCATGGAAGGTCTGGGTGTTGGGAACTAAATTGAAGAAGTTTGCGGCACGAGAAGGGGTAAGCATACGTATGTAAGGTATAATGAGGATAAGATTAGTTAGAAGTCTATTCTGGTTACAGGAAAGGAAGTAGGAAAAATTATTAGTAAGAGGGATGTGGATGGGCTATCTGATATGGTCAATGGTCTGGATGTACATGCTATGTTGAGTTTGTGGCCAGCCCATACTGATATCCTTGTGTGCTCCTCGTCTTCTCTCTCTTGTTCTGCAGGTCTGACTTTACGAAGACAGCCATGCCGAAGGGCGGGAGGAACAAACAACTGCGGGAGGAGCCTCAGGGAGGTTCAGGGGGAGGAGAGCCGTCACGACCATACCAGCGAGCCAGCACTCCAATTTATGACGATGGTAGTTCGGATATGTTCATTGAGCGGTTCACACAGTATGCAGCGGAAAGGGGGTGGTCTACAGAGACGATGATCCAGCATCTAAGAGGTACAAGAGAGATGACGGCGAGGATTGAGGAGTTGCGGACGAGGGGAGGCGACTGGCCGGAGATACAGATGACCCTACAGATGCTACAACCATCACCAGTGGGACCTGACGGGTTACCCATTCGTATGACGGCAGACAATCTGGATGAGTTTTTCCTAGCTTACGAGGAGTATTGCAGGACTGTGGGCGTCATGAAAGAAGAGTACATGAGGATGGTTCCACAATGGGCAATACCTGGGCTACAGAGGGACATTGCACAGATAGGGCGCACATCGCGAGATTGGGAAGATTGCAAGGCCCGGATTAGGAGTGTATGTGGGTTGTTTCAATACGATTCTCCAAGGCCGCGAGTTGAGAGGAGGAGGAGGAGTGATAGAGTACGAGGCACAGAGAGGGGACGAGCTGGCTCTTGCCGACGCAGAGAGGTCATCGATTTGGGAGGCGATAGTCCACCTTCGTCACCCATTCTGGAGACGGAACACGAGGCGGGGCCAGAGGTGAGAGTTGCTCCTGAGCCAGAGCCCGAAATGAGGCCCGTTGTGGAGGCTATCCTCGAGTTGGGAGGCCGTCAAAGGGCAAAGACATTGGAGAAAGCCCAACCCATTGTGGATTTGCAGGAGTTGGAGGCCTATTTGGAGCCATCACAGTGGCCGTTGTCACGGGCCGTTCCTTCCCCTGCATCAGGCGCTGCTCCTAGCAGTGTGGAGGGTCAGGAGCAAAGACTTGTGCCCAAATCCGAGGAGGCACGAGATCCAGCGATTAAGGGTGAGGAAGTTTGGCAGACAGAGGCAAGTAGGGTGATTGACGCACATTTTGTGGTTGAGGTTGGAACGACGGCGGACGTTGTTGAAACACCATCAGCAGATCCGCCCAGGGCGGGGGCTCGCATTGAGCCAATGGTACATGAGGAGGCCGCAGGACGAGCCGCTCATCCGACAAGAGAGAATCCAGAGGAACATCAGGCCAGGGTAACGACGAGACTTGAGGAGTTGGAAAGAGAGAGAGACAAACAGGAGGCAACTGGGATACTACCGAACCCACCGGTAGATAAAGGGCCACAAGAGAGAGGAGTGGATGCGATTTGGGCTGGATGGCAGAGGCAGAGGGACGCAGATCGTCAGGAACCCCAGGACTCTGAGTCCACAAATGCGAGGCTGGATCGTCAGAATACGTTGTTGGATTCTGCCTTTACAGCAGCGAGGGGAGCAGATCGGGGTTTGGACGACCAGACACGTTGGCTCGCGACGACCTCCTTCGACAGATACTCGATGTTGAGTGCTGAGTTGGTGGCGGAGAAGCTAGAGGTGGAGGATCTGGCCAGACGATTGGAGAAGGCAGAGGTAGAGAACAAGGAACAAAAGGCGGCTTCTCAAGCAAAAAAAGTCGAGTGGGAGAGAAGACTTCGAGAGGTGGAGGCTAGGATGGAGAGATTCCAATCAACCACAGTGGTAGACCGGACTGAGTAGAGCAGATATGGCATCCAGGGTCAGGCGGTGCAGAGTCTCTTTGCACAACAAGAGGAGATGGCGTCATCCCAACAACAAGGTTTGGGCAGAGTGATTATGGATCCGGATAAGGCTCGGGTGCAGAGGGGAGTTTAGAGTTCAGAGCCCCCACGGAGCTAGCTTCTCAGAGGCTGACGCGTACGATGCAAGAACTCGCCATTGAGGAACTGGCTCGTTCTTCTATGTCGGAGCCGGCTGAGAAACCTGAACAAGGAACAAAAGGCGGCTGCTCAAGCAAAAAAAGTTGAGTGGGAGAGAAGACTTAGAGAGGTGGAGGCTAGGATGGAGAGATTCCAATCAACCATTGTGGTAGACCAGACTGAGTAGAGCAGATATGGCATTGAGGGTCAGGCAGTGCAGGGTCTCTTTGCACAACAAGGGGAGATGGAGTCATCCCAACAACAAGGTTTGGGCAGAGTGATTATGGATCCGGATGAGGCTCGGGCGAAGAGGGGAGTTTCAAGTTCAGAGCCCCCACGGAGCTAGCTTCTCAGAGGCCGACGCGTACGATGCAAGAACTCGCCATTGAGGAACTGGCTCGTTCTTCTATGCCGGAGCCGACTGAGCAACCTGCCCATGAACCAGCGAGAGGAGATGAGAGAAAGCTTACTGAGGGGTCCTTGGACAGGTTATTGGGGGTCCCTGTTGAGAGGTTGACACCGCTGCCCATCTTTACCACAATCAGCGCGCCTACCCATGAATCATAGACAGAGACTGCACAGGGATCGACTGAGAGGTAAGAGGAGATATTGTTGGGGATGCCGCGAGGATGGCCAGAGATTGAGGCAAGCCCTACGCCAGCTACGGAGAGGAGTGTGCAGTTGTCAAAGAGGGAACCTCCTGAGCCAGCCTTTGCAGTTACTATGGATGTGGATGTTCCCCTGGAGAGACCATAGATTCTGGATACCCCTGAGTATGTACCAAAGATCAGTGGGTTGAGGGGAGAGTTGGGTTCTTGGGGTACAGAGTCTGGTTCTAGAGGTCGGGTGATTGGACAGCATGAGCAGGGTGTGAGTGGGGCTGCAACACCTGAGATGAGAGGGGCATCTCAGCAGCAGGCTACTAGCCAAGGTGCGTGATACCTCGTGCTTCTATTGCCCAGAGAGGGGACCTCATCGGGCTTTGGAATGCCCCAAGTTTATGAAGGACAAGGCTGCAGGAAAGGTGGTGGATGACGAAAGTGGAGAGATCACAGGAAGGAGGAATAGTTCAGTTGTATAGACAGATCGGTGAGGAGATGAGTGAGTGAGGGTTTGTCTATAGGGTCCAGAAAGGGAATTGTATTGTTAAAATACTCATCTGGCTTAGTTTGGACGTCGTCCTGGTTAGAGGATGTATATAGGACATTATTCTAGGACTATCGAGAGGCTCAGAGAGGGTGAGTAGCAGTGGAAGGGATAGGGATTCTGAGTGTGTTTGATTTGTGACTAAAAGACTGGATTAGCATCCAGGCTGCACTAGGATTGTATCATACCTTTCCCATGCTGTTATTAACAGTTGTGTGTTGTTACACAAGTGTGGTGTGGTGTGGATTAGGATAGAAGGCGTGGTGTGTATGCGTATGAGACCTTCTAGGTTCAAGTGCGAAATGAGAGAGTCTCGTGTATTCTGAGACGATTTAGGCAATTTTGATTCAAGCATTGAGATCATTTATCCTCTTTCCTTTGAGGTTTGTGTGATATATGAGGATTTTTCTTGTCACAAGACTTCTGAATTTGTATTGTATGAAGATTGTATGTGGCTCAGATGAGTGGTATTTTGTTATGTGACACAAGTAAATAAAGATTTGTATCGCATGCCTCCTACCTAGACTTGCGTCAGCTTGTTGAAAAGACAGGCAATTGCTTGAAGTATAAGTAAGAGAGATGCGATCATACCTGGGTAAATGTACGAGAAATTTAATTGTCAAAATGAATGTGATGTTGATACAAATGATTGTTCGCGAAAACTGAGATACATTAGGGGGACCCAAAAGGGTGGTCACTCCAAAGAGTCAAAGTTAATTTGTGAGTTCCTTGGAATAGGGAACTTAGTGATATTCTTGAGCGATATAATAAAAATGAATGTGTGACAGTATGATGAGTAAAACCAAAAAGTTCAGTGTGAAATGAATGTGATATTGTTTGAAAAATCGAGAGGTTGTTCTTCGGATGTGCGGCCTACTCCATCTTGATCAAAGTGGGGAGTGTCCACTATGACGTCAATCTGGGAACAATATATGGAGGCCCAGCTAAGGGGCTAAGCTTGGTATCATTGGGACGCAACTTCCGATGTTGGCTGCTGACCGACGCAACCTGGCAGCGGGCCCACGACTTATCAAAGGATTAAAACCTGACGGGTAGGCCACCCTAAAGGTTATAATTCTGCAAGAAGTGGGCGAGATTGAAACAAGCTTTGAGTCAAAATCCTTATGGATACCAAGATAGATATGGATTGCTTATCGTTGCACAACCAACGAGAGCACCATCACTATATAACAACGCGATGGGCCGTAGACTTGGCTTGATCAACCAATCTATGGTGCTAGACTCCAAGGTGGGCGTTGTGTGGATTCTGAGATTATAATGGATAGGCCAGTACTATTTGGCACAAATGCCTATGAGACTCAGAAAAATCTCGTTTACGACCCACGTCTGACCTTGATCTCGTACGCGAGGCCAAGGCAATAGACACCCAAGGAAAAACCGGATGATGTCTAGGGCGAAGGGAGAGGGGCACCAACTGTTACTCGAGAGGGAAGCTCAAGCAGTAGTACTGATCAAGTATCCCTGCGATCCGAGGCCGGGATTGAGGAGACCCAACTTGAAACCCTGACAATTTTGAATCGTATCAAGGATCAGTTGGGTGAGCCACTCAAACGGAGTCGAACCGGTGGATCGGATTGGTTATCTTCTCGTCAGCCAAGAAATGTTGTGTTTTGAAATAATTGATTATTCGACGCGACGGGACGCCGCTTAATAGAGTCCGGAAACATGTTGGCTTGAATACCCTTACAAGGGTATTCACAGGTATATTTGCACTTCGCACAAGTTGCACCTGAGATGGTATAAGAAGTAAGAACTTACGTAAGTATTGTGCAGCCCACACTCGACTTTTCGTAGCCGGACAACGGGGCGCGCGAGGTGAGATTAGAGGTGTGTGTGGACACGCTAGTTTAAAGCGCAAGTGATTTTTCCTGAGCCGGATAAAGTTCGGTAAGATCGGGGTTGGCATGGTGGGTGACGAGTAAGTGTGGGCCGTCCGCGGAGCCGGCACCTGCACGATAGGAAGGCGGCGGTTTTTGCAGTCAAGAACTCGACGGATAGGCCAAGTGCGGACTTGCGGTCTTTCCATAGGGTTGTGTGGTTGGCTGAATATATTTACAAGGCTTTTCAATAGTGCCAATGCTAGCCTTGGGCATAACACTATCGGTTACGATGCTGGATTTTCAGGGAACAAATTCGGGGATCGTGGCCAGTGACCGGTGAGAATGGAGCAGCGCAACATCCTGAAGAAAGCTCCCTTGGCTTTTGCTGTCGACTTTGGCAGCAGGTCGGATAGGCGTGACCAAGGGGGGTGCCAATGGTCCCCATTCTTCCCAAACCCCGTTTTCCATTTCGTATTTTTTTTTCGTTTTATTATTTTTTTTTAAAGACCGGTCCCGGTACCGATATCGATATCGGTCGTAATATCAACGAGCCAAGTTTCGCTGCTACACCCCTGAGCTGTTGAAGCATGGACCTGAGATTGAAACCCGCGCGGAGGCTGTCACGACATTGGGGTCGCCCTTTGTTTGACTGCCCCATCTGGTTTCTGAGGGTTCGGGGTGCTGGCAGAATCCCTGTATTTTGTCTGCCTTGAAACGCGAACCAATAAGTTAACATGCATGCCGACCACAAGTGCTTAGCCGTCAGAGGAGAAGGAGCTTGAGTGGCAGAACCCTTTGCAGACATACTCCGCCACTTGCGAGCTGCTGTGTGAGCCGTGGGAGTGAACATGCCCGTTGGAACTCGAAAGGTGACGGGCTGTGCCGGAAAAGGGCAACCGGGGACGTTGGGGAAGGCACGCAGCAGTAGCCAGCTGGTCGCATTTGACCCCTTTCCCCACTTCGGTCTCCAAAGTTCTCATTTGAATATTTGCTGCTGCCTCCAAGATCTGCAAGGGTATCCAATCCATCTAAGCTCACACTGCATGCTGCGCAGCAGGCCCTGTGTTCTCCTCCTTATCGCGATGTTAGAATGGCCATGACTGTCGAGCACAGGTCGCACGTCTCAGCGCCATCCATCCTCGGGGCTGACTGATTTGCCAGGTAAGCTGTTACACACTCCTTAAAGAATTTCAATTTCCACGATCACTGTCCTGTTGTGGGTATAGGGGCTAAAGACCAATTGAACAGTATAGGTGTTGGTCCCATCCGAAGTCTCCCTCAGGATAGCTGGGACTGTAGCCTTGAGAACAGCCGTAGGGTTGGGGACTTACCTGCCACGTGAGAGCAGCCGCAGGTTGAAAAACTTATCTGTTAAGTGAGAGAGCAACCGCGAGGGCTTGCCTGTTGGCCCGGTGCGCTGCTCATTGTATCGATGGAAGTGGCGTGAGTCCAGCTGAGGGGTTAAAGACTTACCTATCGGTCGGTGCATTGTTCGTCCTATCGGTGGAAGGAGCTTGAGGCGGGCGCGAATCAGGGACTTACTTGACAACCGGTGCGTTGCTCGTTCAGTCAGTGGAAGTAGCGTAAGGCGGGCGCAAAGTTGGAGACTTGCTTGTTGATTGGAGTGTTGCTTATCCTATCGATGGAAGTAGCATGGGAAGAGCTGAGAGGTTGAAGACTTACCTATTGATTGGAGCGTTGCTTATCCTATCGATAAAAGTAGCGTGAGGCGAGCCGAGAGGTCGGAGACTTCCCTGTTGATTGGAGTGCTGCTTATCCTATCGATGGAAGTAGCGTGAGGCGAGCCGAGAGGTCGGACACTTACCTGTTGCCCGGTGCACTGCTCATCCTAGCGATGGACGTGGCGGGAGTCCAGCCGAGGGGTTGAAGACTTACCTGTCAGCCGGTGCATTGCTCGTCCTATTGGAGGAAGGAGCGTCAGGCGGGCGCGAATTGGAAACTTACGTGCTGGCGGGTGAATCTTCCCACTTTTTGCGGAAGATTCATTTTGATTTTGGTCATCCGATCGAAGGAGGTAGCGGGAGTCCAGCCGCGAAGTTGGAGGTAGCGGGAGTCCAGCCGAGAAGTTGGAGACTTACCTGTGGACAGATGGAGACCTACCTGCGGACGGTGCGTTGGTGAACCTCACAAAGGAAGTTGCAGCGCGCTATCTTTCTATGTGCATGGCCAGAAAGCAGTGTATATTTCCATGTTCTAGTGGAAGATTCATTCCGATTTAGCTCATCCTAGCGATGGAAGTGGCGTGAGGCCAGCAACAAGGTTAGAGACTTACCTGTCCGGCGGGCGCGATTGCTCGATCAATCGAAGGAAATAGCACGGGCCGAGAATATGAGACTTACATATTGACCGGTGCATCGATCAACCTATCGATGGAAGGAGCGTGAGGCGAACTATGAGTGGGAGACTTACCTGTTTGGCAGTACGCTGCTCATCCTGTTGAGGAAAGGAGCATGAGGCGAACCGTGAGTTAGAAATTACCTGTTCGGGCGACACACTGCTCATCCTGCCGAGGAAAATAGCGTGAGGCGAGCTCCGAGTCAGGAACTTACCTGTTTGGCGGTGCATTGCTCATCCTATCGGTGGAAGAAGCCACTCTCTATCTCTCCGCGTGCACGACTGAACGGCTGATGCGGGATGAACCGAAAGACGAGTTACGGTGCCAAACCGTGTGCTGGCCAACTCCAAGTAGGCCATTTGCGGTAGGCAGAGTTGGCGAAGAATGAGAGAGAGAACGAGTGAGAGAATGAGAGAGAAAAGCGGGTGAGCATACTGTCACTGCCAATTGAGCAAACGGGTGCTGTTCATAACCAATCGGGTGAGTGGATGAACTGCGTTGTGTTGGACTGAAAGGGCCGCTCGGACCCTGTGGTTGGGACTGGCCTCCGGAGGAAGAGTCCGCCTGCAATCCGAAGAGCAATACCTTGCCGTATCCCGGTGCTTCATCTCACGTCCCATGATTGCTCAACGATTCTTCTGAGCAGGCTGGTCAACGTGGTGTGCCTGCGTGCCTCTCCGCTGTTGCACCTCAAGGTTGTCCATTACATCGGGGTGCCTAATTGGCGCATGATCGTTCTTAGTTGATGAAGTGAACGTGGTCGGAAGCTTGACAAAGATGTGGGGGCACATACCTGCTCATTATGAAGACTCGCATGCTGACCTGGTTGCTGTTGTTGCATGCTCGGACGATGCCTAACTGCTTTGACAATGGACTATTATCATAGCAGCGGGATTTCAAGTATGTCTTGCTACTGGACACTCGGTACTGTTGCTACAGGCTTCAAACAACAAAACAACCGAGCTCCACGGATCGGCCTCATTACGTTCTCACTTTGCACTTACTGCACGGGATGCTGCTGCTGATGGTGAACTGTGTCACTGCATGCAACTGTTGCTGCTGAACTACGCTGAGTACGACCGGCGCCCACCAGGTACGATGTCTGTTGTGTTTCCAACTGTGTACGAGCTGCCTGTCTGCTGGGTATCGCGCTTGCGTGCATCGTTGAAGGGTTGCGACGCACGCAGTGCATTTCTTTCATCACACATTTAGCGTTCACTGCACAACACTGTGACACGGTCTTCGGTTGAGTTGCTGCTTCTTGTTTACATTTCAAATACAGGCACAACTGTGTGCTCTATTTGAACACAGTTGTTTTAGGCTACGTAGTTGCATGTAAGTCAGAGGGCGGAGTATGTCGGCCCGAGGGTGTGGCAAACTTCAGCAGATACTGTTGCGGTTTGAAGAATCGTCAGGAGACCATCAACCTACATTTTGACTTCGAGTTGACTACCTTCTCAGCTTTGGCCACCATTGTGGGGCTCTCGGGCGCACCAAGATATCGAGGCCCTCTCTTGCATGTTGAGTTGTCCCATCCTTGTATCTTGAGCGTCTGAAACCCCTCCTTCTGCCCTTCTTACTCTAAGTCGAGTGTGAAGTTACAAGAGGAAGGCGGCAGGCGGGATTGCAACTAGTAGGACCGCATCAAGACTCTGTGGGGAGTCTGCCCACCGATTGCGGGAGCTTTGCCGGGACTCAGGAGGAGTTCTACAGGTAGGGAACTAAGTGGTAATCCTTCAACTCCTATAAACTCCTGCTAAAACCCTTATATGTACATCTTTCTATGGATGCCTGATTATACTGTATGTGTCCCTATACATGTTTTCTGTTTGACTTTCTGGACTTAAATTAGACTAAAATAAAGGAATGCGTGCATAAAAATTCAGTTTTGTTTTTTTTTACTTTTGTCTGAAGGTCAAAATAAAAGGAGGATGAATTGGGGGAAGGTGGGAGGAAGATGGTTTTGATTGAGGTTGTGGGTCATACAAAGGGTCAGGCATTGTTTCTAAGTTGAATGACCTGACTGCTATGTTTCTTTGAATTGCCTTTTGATGGGTCAGACAATGCTTTCAACGCTAAACAGTTTGGTAGTTGTGGCTTTGCTTTGGGAGACCTGATTGGTTTGCTTTTTTAGGCCAAGGATTGTTTCTAAGTTGAATGGCTTGGTCTGCCTGCTTTCTTTTGGGAGGTTTCTGAACAGACCCTGAGCATTTGTTTCTAAGTTGAATGGCCTGAAGATCCTTGTTTTTCTTTTGTTCCGAAGGAAAGGGTTAAGTATCTGTCTCTAAGTTTAAGGACTTAACTCTTTCTGTGTTTCTTTCTGAGGGAACTAGGGATGAGACTAAGTATTGTTTCTAAGTTGAATGACTTAGTTTGAGAGGCCGTGCACACAAACAGGGAAATCGGAGAACGATTTTTCCTATATTGTATATTATATATTCTATATGAATGAGCTAGTCAGACATGGTTTCTAAGTTGAATGGTCTTACTATAGCTTATCACTAAAAGAAATGAATATGCAATTAAGAATATAATCGCAGGTAAGATTCAGGCAGGCTGGACATTTGTTTATAAGTTGAATGGTTCAGTCCTATGCCTGCTTTTGAGTATAAAGGGAAGAAAGATATATATAACTTGGATATTAAATATTTCAGGGCGACTGAGTAGGGTTTCTAAGTTGAATTGCTTAGTCATATGCCCAATGATGAAAGAAACTTTATTGTGCCTCGTGTTTTGTTTATAAGCAAAGGCAGAAGATTAGACATTGTTTCCAAGTTGAATGGTCTAGTCTTTTCTTATGCCCTATGTAAGTTGGGATATTGGGGCGCTACTCAACTGAGAGATAATGAACTACTTGTGCAAAAACAACTTGGGGATTTGGTGAGAGGACGTACTCATTGAGGTATGGACCTGCATGTGGTTGAGTGTGAGCGCTACTTGTTCTAAGCCTTAGCTTTGATAGGTAGTTGCTTTAGATACTCGCCATGTATTGGAGTTGTAGGATTTAGTTCAATTCCTGCATTTTCCGCGTTAAATTTATTTTACTTTATTCAATTTTAACATTTTTTTAGATAAACTTTATTTTCGATTTCTGGATTTGTATAAATTCTGAAAAGGCACTTTTCCTACGGGAAGTGTTGCCGAAATTTATGAAAATTCAAGGAGTTAGTTAAATTTTATCTTTCACAAAGTTCTTTTTTTTTTTTACTTCATATGTGACTTAGTGTAAATTTGGGAAGCCTACCTCTCTAAAGGAGATGCATCTAAAATTTTTACTAATTCAAGGAGTTAGACAAAAATTGATTTTGTAAAAGTCAAAGTTACTTCTATCTTGTATGTAGCTTTGTATGAATTTTGGAAAAGCACTTTCCTACGGGAAGCGGTGCCAAAATTTCTACAAATCTAAAGAGTTAGTTAAATTTTGTCCTAACAAAATTCAAGTTTTTACTTTAATTCACATTTGACTTAGTATAAATCTGAGAAGCTTACCTCCTTAAAGGTGTTGCCCAAATTTATACCAATTCAAAAAAAAAAAAAAAAAAAAAAAAAAAAGACTAAATTTGACTAATAAGCTTAAAAGATCACTTTCAGAGTTTATATTTGGTCTTATATAAATTCTGCAAATGTAACGGGAAGCGCTGCTGAAATTTTTCGTATTTTAGAGATGTTAGAGTATTTTAGAACTTCGTTTAGGGATATACTGTTAAAATTTCTGACATTTTCAGACAAGTATGAGAGGTCAGTTAGGAAGGTAGGATTATTTCATGATCACTCAAACATGGCTTGGCCACTGGCTTGTCCTGTGTTGCAGGTCACTTTAATTCAGACTGATTCGAAGCTTGACTAGCTTCAAGCTGATCCTACGAGGATCATCTTCTGTTATCCTTTGATAATAGGTCGGTTCCCGACCCAACTCCAACTCATTCTCGCTACTTAACCTAAGGCCCTAACCCCGTGGGTTGAATTTTTTCTTTGGGTTTTTACCCGGACTTTTATTAAATTACCATTTAAAAGAAAACTGTCTGTTTTTCTTTTGGAAGGTTGGACAAAGATTGGGGCTTGTGTGAATAAGGCAAGGGCTGTGAGCGCAGAGAATGGTTCAAGTTGACCCTGTGTAGTGTGCGCTTTGTTGATTGCGGAAATCCTTGATATGATTGCAAGTATGTTTAGTGAGCTGAAGTCTGGATTTGACTTGCCTGCAATTACATATACATTTTTGAAGGGAGTCGCACAATGATTGTGAGAGTGATGACCTCGCTTTGTATAAGCCTGTCGCACACATGTATTATATTAAATACCCGCGAGGTCGACCATGATCGCGTATAATGATTAAATCATTCCGTGTTGAGAGAGAAAAGACAGATCCCTCCCTATCTTTTGCTTTGTAGAATTTGGTGGTTGGACGTTAAGGTCCTTATCTTTTGCTTTGTAGAATTTGGTGGTTGGACATTAAGGTCCCTATCTTTTGCTTTGTAGAATTTGGTGGTTGAGCGAGAGGTATGGCTGACGCACTCAGCCGGGGCGGCAACGGTCTACGACGAAGTCTTGCAAAATCCTGCGTGACGTGGCCGGGAGGGTCCCCTATGTGGGACCAATGCACTCCACAACGTAAACCAATAATTTATGAGCTCGTAAGACAGTAATTAGGAATGTATGGATTCCCATGTGGCTGAGTTCATTGTCTCTCACATCAGGATAGTCTTGAAAGGAGGCTTAACAATTGGTAAGATCCTCCAGGATTGTGTGACATATGTTTAGTAGGACTACGCACATTCTATACACGTTTTGCCAGTTGTTGTGGCAAGGAGAAAATGCATCTGTGGTATGGGCACCTGCAGTCTCCGAGGGGTTGGTAGGTAGGCTGTCTCAACATAAGGAACCAACTCATCTTTTTTTTTTTTTTTTTAACCTTTCTAGTACAAATTCTGGTTGCTCCATTCTATTTGTGGGGAGCTACACCTGCTGGCAAGCGGGTCTAGCATCATCTACCTGCGAACTGTTTGAGGACAGTGAAGGACAATGCATAGTGACATGCTTGCTTGCTTGCTATGCTATAGGAAAGAAAGACCTTCATAGTCATTGACTTTTAGCTAAATGCTCTTGTTATGATTGCCCCATGTGACCATGTCCTTTGACAGAGACAAAGAGGGGCACATGTTCTTCCGTTTCTTTGAGCTTGACGGTGTCCCAAAATCTTAGTGAATGCTCAGAATGTCTTGGTTCCCCCAGGGACCCGAGCAGTCTCACAGATTTGGAAGGCGATCATATCGGGTGTAGTTCATTTGCTAGGTACAACCTCTTGTTCGGGAGAGGAAGTCTGGCAATGTGTGATGGAAGTTGAACAAGATGAATGTTGATCTTGTGGCACGAGGGAATGGAAGCACAACTGAAGAACCTTGTGCTAACCCCCGTATGAACACAACATAGGTGATAGTCTTATTTGTTGTTAGAAGATCTACTATGGCATCCTTTCTGAGCTGTACTGGGGGAACAAAGGGTTCATGAAGGTCAATGCTAATGAAGCTAAAGTTTTGTGTTTGTGCAAGGAACCATTTCAGTCTATAAACAGGCAGATTCTGGCTCCATGGACTAGTAAAGTTGGACTGGGCTGCTGTTATGGTACACCGAAGCATCAAGATGTACAACGGTGATGTTTCCATCTTTCTCTGGGCCTACTGTCTTAAACCCCCCAAAAAACGTATGTACGTTGTACACGAGAATACAACATAGGGGTACGTTGTATACAAATACAACATACGTATGTTATACAACAAATTTTAGGGTACAACGTTGCAGGAGTCTCTATATAGCCGTTGTTTTCATTTTTGGGGGAAAATTGTTGAAATACCCCTAAAACTTTGGATATTTCATTAGATACCCCTAAAACACAGGGGTATGCTTAAATGTCCCAAATTTCTGCATCTGCCCCTGCCCCGCTCGTTGGCGCCATATGCCATGGCCGTGGGCTGCAGGGGCCCTTGCATTTCTTTTGCAATCTGCGGCGTCCAACGGTCTAAAATACCGGGGCATATAGACAAGTTGCCCAGGGCCCGGTAGGGGTATATGCAAACGATAACAGGTCCAATTGGTGAGTGGGGCTGTCACAGGGGCATTTCAACACACCCATGCCTTTTCGGGGTATTTGACAAAATACCCGAACTTTCAGGGCCATTTCAACAAGTTCCCCTATTTTCTTTTTAGATTTTGTTTATTTTATTTTATTTTATTTTCCCGGAAAAACGGGCCCAGTGCCCAAGGGTGAATTAGAGAGCTGGGAAGCGGGCCCGACTTCCCTTACAACGGGGGACGACCACTGAGCCTGGGCGAGCCATTCCAGACAGACCCAACTATTTCTTAAAGTGCGTTAGCAGCAACTGGGTTTGTCATCCAACTTGTAGGGCCAAAAACAAAATCAATACCGCCAAACAGAAACCTGCAACATGGCAAAACCACTACACAACGACAAAAACTCTATGAAAAACTGCTACAGAACAACAGAGACCCTACAGAAGAAAGAGAGAAACCGTCACATCCTAATTAGACCCTCTTGTGTTTGATGCACAATCAGCACAGATCTAACCTCAACGTGAAGGAGAAGCCGAATCACAGTACTTGGCCAAGGTAATAGTCTCACCGATCAACCAGGCCAAGACAACGGTGCATTTGGCCAAACCGGCGAAATGAACATCAGGCGACCCATTACACCTCCGAAGCATCCTCCCTAAATGTAGTGAAGCCACCATTCCATCGGCACAGCAGGGTCCCGCCTAACAGTGGGCCCAACCCACGGGATTAACGGTGGCCCATGCCTTTGTACCGCTCTCACCCCGTACAAGGACGCTCACTGCCGTCCATACTGATGCCTTCACAGAGTGAGGCTCCCCTCGCCTCCCCTACCCCCAAAGCTCTGTGGAGCTAGCCCATCATCCACGAGGTAGGGTCACGCCTCGCCGTGCACCCTATAGCCCAACCCACCACCCGCGATTTAGGGAAAACCACAACCTTCACTCAGCCATCGCTCCCTACGGGGACGCTCACCACCCTCCATGGTGATGCCTTCACAGCGTGACGGTCCCACAACTTCCACAACATACGTTGACGAATGAACAACCTGAACATTTGGTTGAACTCACAAACCGTCCCTCAGACAATTAGCAGAGCCGGCATCCGTTCTTCAACCATATTCATTAACACCACCTAAATCGGTGAGCAAACAACAAATAACCACTATCGCAAACAGTCAAGAAGTGGGGAAAAGAACTAAAACGACCCAAACGAGATCCAAACAAGCATCCCAACATACCCTAACCTAATGGGATACTACCCACCCTTCCAAGACAGCACCTTCGTGTCTAACATGTTTCATTTATCTCGAAGAACGATCTTGTGGGTGTTGTGGTGGCAGCGCTGTGTCCTAACTTTGGATCAGGTACGGGTAGAAGGGGAAGAGAGAGTTGAACAATTCAGAATGCACTTCCAACTGGAGCTCCAACTACGCAATTGCTCGACAACTTCCATAGCGCCAATGACGTTAAGGAACGGCTATTACAGTTCTCCAGAGAATGGTTGGGTGGAGACCGGGAGGGATGGGTAGCGGAAGTGTGCTGGTCGGGTGATTGGGAAGATCAGGAAGGAAGGGAGGGCAGCCAGAGAGAAGAAGTACCAGGGACTACCGTCTGAGATTCAAAGAATGGCTGCTGACAGATTCGAGTGTTCCCATGAGGCCCGCAGAAGAGTTCCCGGACCCATTTCCCCCCCACCCATGGTCCTTGGAAATGCATCTATGACACAGCCCTTCATAACCCGATCTGCTTTTACTTTGTTTTTCCTGCCCAAGGGTGACGGAAGGAGGCCCCACTGGTGCCCCCCAGTTGCTCCTCCTGGTATCCTGAGCAGAAAAAAGGGTTGAAGAAGGAGAAGAGAACCAGCTGGGCTCCAGAGCAATCAACGCTGGCAGGCGCCATCCAGTCACAGCATCTTGGTACTCGCCTAGGTATCTTCTTGCATAAGGATAGCTGTTCCCAGCAAAAATGGGTGGGGAGACGCTCGGTCCATGGCGTCTGCAGATTAAGCACAGCTGGTTTGATGTTACAGTCAGAGCAGGCTTTTCCCAGCTATTTCCCAGTCCTTCTTCCAGTTATTTTCCAAAGTCTCATTTTCTAAGTTCTGCTCAGTCAATCCCCTGTACCTCAGGGTAATCAATGCTGGCAGGATTCCCCCACATGGTTTTTCCTGATATTCTCTGATTACAATCTGTACATGGGACGCTGGACCCGTTTTCCAGCAGGTGATGCTCCCCACCAATAGATGGAGCCTCTCCCCGGGTGGTAGTGGTGTCTGCTCTTATCAGCACCACTATCACCGGTGGGGGTGTTTTTTTTTGAAAAAAAAAAAAAAAAAAAAAAGTTCAGATATACGCGGAAATGTCCCTGTCCCTCAAAGATGTGGGTAGAGCGGAATGCCTTTGGGTCGAGATCTTTGTGTTATGCCCCTGCAGTCCGGTGCACAAATTTGCAATCTGGACCTCGCTGTTTGGGCCTTGGTCTTTCGCAATCGGGCCTTGGAAAAGTTGGAGAAGCGGCACATTTTGCAAAGTTGGACAGCACCCAGTAGGGGTAAATCGCAAAGATTGGGGGCCCAACTGAAGCCGGGGGTATTTCACAAAATGTTTTTTTTTGTCAGACGGGCATTCCGCTCTATTCAAATTTTTTAGGGGCATTTGAACCGCATTTCGGCATATATCTCAACTCATTGGGGTATTTTGCAAATTATCCCCAAAAAAGTCGAAATTCAAAAGAATCAGAAAACAGAGTGTCTTTGCCATAGAAAAAAATATTTTTCTTCTCGTTTTTAAAACTCATAATGTGTAATCAACACTTGTGTGTGCGGATTGTAAGAGAGCATGGTGAAAACTCCGAGAGTAAACTAATCAAAGCCCTGACACTCAAGCCACTGAAAATAGCACATGTTAAGTGGTGCAATCATCACGTTTGGGCCAAGGCCGAGCACACGGTCCTCGCCATGGGCCAAGGCCGGGCACAAGGTCCTCGCCGTGGGCCAAGAAAACAGTACAGTGAACACCGACACGACATCCAACAGCAGCACAATCCTTTCTTCACAAACTCACTGAGGTAATCAGTGCTTCAAGAGGATCATATTGGATTTAAGAACTTTTTAGAGGTAAATGTACAGGAAGTGTGAAGCACAGTGTTTTTCATGGGGGCGTTTGCCTTTACTGCTATAAATGGCACATCAAGCTACGGTGGTCCCCACATTCCTACCTGTGTATGGTCAACCAGTGTGTGTATGCACTTCGCCTGCTCAAAGCTCCATAGCTTGATGGAGCAATCTCCAGAAGAGGATGCTAATTGAGCTCCACTGTTGACAACAACAACAAGGCAATAGTTGTGGCAAGGGCACCACTGATTCACTTTTGTATTCTGAGTCAAATAAATCTTTAGAAACTTGATGACAAGTTGTCAAATCAAAGGGAAAAGACACTGGAAAGAATAAAAGAACAAGGAGGCGGAAAGAAACTTGATGACAAGTTGCCAAATCAAAGGGAAAAGACACTGGAAAGAATAAAAGAACAAGGAGGCGGAAAAAAGAGGCCAGATTTCCAAGTGTGATGTCCCGGCTGTTAGTCAGATTGTGTACACTCTAGACAATTATGTTGACAACAACAATAAGTACAACTGTTTCGTCTTTTTTACAAAATTAAAATTTCACAAGTTGTCAAGGGTGAAAACAATGCCAAGGGTTGTCAACTTATCACCCTTTCACACACACACACACACACACACACACACACACACACACACACACACACACACACACACACACAGAGATAGATAGATAGATAGATAGATAGATAGATAGATAGATAGGTAGGTA
>BFEA01000697.1:518821-543987 GCA_003427395.1 Chara braunii | reverse complement strand
AGAGAGAGAGAGAGAGAGAGAGAGAGAGAGAGAGAGAGAGAGAGAGAGAGAGAGAGAGAGAGAGAGAGAGAGAGAGTGGTATGAGGGTTAGCGTAGAGAGAGAGGGGGGGCGAGAGGCATACCTGTTTGAGTGTTGACAGATGCATATGATAATTTTTTTTATATAAGGTGGATGTTCGAGTTTTTTTTTTTTTTATTCTTTTACACAAACACATACCCTTTTTTATTCTGGAGGGGATCCAGTCCAATTACTTGTCCCCGGCAAGCATAAAAGATGATACAACAAAGAGGTGAGGTGGCAACCATTTGGAACCATAACCGTTGAAAAGGGCAGCGGGAGACTAACTACAGCCCTACCCTGTCTATGGCTGATGCCTAATGAAAGCCGCATCCTCTCTGCTCCAAGAGATTACGAACCAGAACGAGCAGAAATGAAAAAACTCCAGCACTTAAGAAGTCAAAAGATGAAGAAAGAAATAAACACCTGAAAAACAACAAGAAGATACAAAAAGTCCTTGGGGGGCAGGTCCTGAAAAAAGTGAGGAAAACAGACCCCTAACACTGGGTTACTCATAAACCAAGATGATAAAATCATAAAACTGTTCAATATTATAAAACTGTTTAACAACTTCAACTCCTTTAAGTGTTCTCATATCGTGTTGGGTTTCTCATGTCATGTAGTGTGTGGACTCACCACTTTGTGAGAAGTGGTGTGAGCTTGTGAGGCCGATGTAATCGGTACCAGAGCAAAGTCTCGTTATCTTCCAGTCTGCAAAAGCGGAGTGCACACGTGCATAGCCGGCAGAAAGAACAAGGCTGCTGGACAGGAAGGCGATTGGCAGCAGGAAGGAGTGCTGACCGGTGTGAGGATGATTAGGGTTGATGAGGTTGACCGATGGACAAGGGGTCTAGTGAAGAAAAATTACTTATTGGCGAGTCGCGTGGAGCAACTTGGAGCGATTGAGCACCATCTTCACCAAGTATAGCCTTGTTTTTGTTTGTCCCACCCCCCCCCCAAAAATAAATAAATAATAATAATAATAAACAGAACCTTACAACTCTGGCTCCACGTCCATTCTGGGGAGCTTCAGTCCGGTTCCTATTCCACCGGTGGGTCAAAAAAATACATCTTGTACTCACTCTACGACGATCCTCCCCATTATGGTTGGAAAGCCCGAGCAGACAGCATTGGTTACTTCCCTTGGGAAGGATATACCGCTCCTCGCCCCTGCCTAGTCTGGCCTAATTAACTTACTCTTGTGGTTGCGTTGCACCGGTGACCTTGGGACTGTTGATGTCTGTCATGTTAATTGTTTTTCTACCTTGTACCTGCTCCTCTCAGATGTTGGGCCGTCGGATCTGCTTGGAAAACTAGGGCAGTGCTGCTGTTCTATTTTCTGGCATGCTATACTTGGTAAATCATACTGTTACCCTAACTCCTTGGGTGCCTGTGGGCCGACACCAACCATGCTAAAGATTGCAAAAGAGTTTTCCTACCCTGCTAGTTTGAGGTATTGGATGCATGGGAATGAAAAAGACAGGTGAGAGGGCTTCGTAGTGGTTGAAAACAATGGTCTATTTGCTTGTGGTTTTGGATCAGAGTGGGAGGAAATGCTTTGATTAGGGTTTAGGGTTTCAGCGGTTATTCCGGGCAATCTGAGCCAGAGGCTAGGTAGGTGCTTCGGGGGGGGGAACTGAGGGTGACGGAGTTGGTGTGGGTAGACCTGGGTCGCGGGATACCTTGGAATGCGTCTCGCAGCGGGCCTTCTCTCTTGTTGTGGGTTCGGCTCTTGGCTTACCTTCCGGGCTCAGATTATTTGTTCTGCTCTGTCAGTGGGCAACGGGTTAGAGTCAAGCGGCCATGAGATCGGGGCTGTCATTGGGCAGGTAATCAGGTTCCGGTTGAGCTGTCCTGGTATGGCCAGCCAACCCTTGAGAACTACAGTCTTCCCCCGAATACAATGTACGGCCATCATAGCTGAATTTGGGGTATCTTTCAGTATAAATACAGCTATAATGACCGTACGTTGTATTCGGGGGAAGAATGTAGCCTTTCACCCACAACTGAGCCAAGTGTTCCATTGCCTAGCCTCAAAATCGCAAATTTCGTGACGAGTTCGCTTTTTTGATCCGGTACTTCTTGTAACTGTTTTTTTTTTTTTTTTTTTTTTTTTTTTTTTTTTTTTCCCCCTCGGAGGGCTTGGATCTCGGTTGGTGCTGATGTCGTTGAAAAATGAAATTTATTGCACATCTCCTTTTCCAGATGGCCCAGAGGGTTCCTTTTCCGATTAGGGAGAAGACAAAGAGTTTGGATTTGGATCGTTTGAGAGGGGGGGGGTTGTTCTTTGTCTAGGAATCGAGTGGCGGAGTTGATTATGATCGTTCTGCTGAAATGCTTGTTCGAGGTTGTTTCTGTGTCCTGCCACAGTTAGTTGGCTTTTCCGTGGTCTATAAAATAGTGGTCGAGGGATTCCATGGATTGTGAATTGCATACTTTACACCATGTTGCTTGCTCCGTTCTCTCTTCTTTTGTTCTTCTTTGTGTGAGCCATAGGTTGACAGGGACTGCTCTGACGGCTATGAGCCACAGTAGTTTCACTAGTTTGGTCGGTTTTCGTGCAGAAGACTGAGGAACCAAGCAATTTTGTCGATAACGTTTGAAAGAGTTCTTCTTTTCCTCGTCTCTTTTTAAGTAGAGTCGACAATTTGACATTGTAATTGGTTCAGAGAAGAGCCTGTAACCCAGTTTGCGGGTGTAGTCGGGTAGCATGTGGCAGTGTTCGACTAGGGATCAGGGGCTCGATGTACTCCAGGCCCACTCAACTGGATCTATTTCCAGGTAGCGTATTTCTGTTCCTGGCTTGTAAACCCTATTTCTTTCTCCTTCAATCATTCTCATTCTTTTGAGGTTTGCTAGCTTTAAAGGCTCCTTCGGCTCTGCATTCCTTGTTGAGGAAGCAAGGCGGGTTGCCTGGTTCTTCCATAAGGCAAATGGAGCATAAAATCCAGTCTTTGTTGTGTTGTTCATAGCTTATTATTTTTAGGACCTCCTGGGTCACTGTTTGTCTCCTTGTTGTCACCCGGTCGCCCCATAGCCATTTCTGAGTGGACTTTAGTACTTGTCTCCATTCAATGGGGATGCTTTCGATTATGGTAGAGATGTCGACCTGTAGATTGTGTGGCTGCCTTTCAGGGTTGCTCTTAGTTCCTTTTCTGTTCTCCAGGTGTTTGTATCCTTGTCCCATAGCTGTTGGATCTGCCAAACTCTCCTTTCTAACCAATGACCCCGTTTGGTGTTTGCTTTGGTGAGTTGGATGTTGTGACCATTCTCATCTTTGACCCAAGGGTTGACGGATATTGGTCGTCTGAGGACTTCATCTCTCCTTTTGGGGCTGACTCTATTTTTTGGGAAGATCCTTCTCCATGAGCCTATGAAAGGCTGGCAGGAGGACTGCGCTAGCGCTCGCGCCCTAACGTCGGCCGACCGGCAAGGCCCGGCCGCACCCGGCTTGACCAGCGTGTTGGAGAGGTGAGCCCCCTCCAGGCCGCTGGGCCTGTGCACGCGCCCGACACGTGGCCGTGGCTTTTAGCTTGCCACGTGCCACCTGTCGTTTGGTGGCGTTGACGCCCCGCGACATGTGAACAGGGGAAGCGCCAGCCGTGATTGATTGGAGGTTACTGTATAACAGCGGCGCAGTTCTTTGAGCGAGTGTTGTAGTGCATGACGTGGGGTTTTGAGGTTGGAGATGGCGAGCGTGAACGAGAAGTGGTCAGGAGCGGCCGGGTGGCTCAGTACTGCTCAAGTGAGTGCTGCGCAGCTAAGCCAGACGGTGGCAAAGTTGAGAATGATTGTGACCGAGGGGATGGAGCTGCCAATGTCGTCGATTCGGAGTGTCCAGCAATCCATGCTGGAGATAATCTGGGGGTTGGAAGAGGGGCCACCCCCCCATTTGGCAGCTTTTATAGATCGGCCACGATTGTATGCACTGATGAGACGCTGCGAAGAGGAGCTTGAGGAGGGGCAAGGTCTCTGCGGCGAATTGGAGGATCGATTGTTTGCGGACGACAACGATATCACAATTGATTCTTACAACAGCAACATCAGTGTACACGATGCCGCCACGACTGTCAATAGCGACGACGATAATCATTTCTCCTGCATCGCTCAAATCCATAACATCGACAACGCTAATGACAATAATGAATTGCCGAGGGCTGTGGCGCATGGCGAGAACGGCAACAACGATAACAACAACTACATTCAGCATGATAATGGAATAGGAGGAGGGAACACTAGCATGCGTGCGACTATGAAGGATAATGATTGCAACAACGGTAATAGCAGCAGCGAGTGTTATCCCTCTTTCCCCAGCATCCCCYTTTTGTTCTCCCTCCYGGTGTACGTKGCGTCCGATTGGGGGCGAGTGGGTTGGATGACCGGAACGTGTTGTAAATATGAAGGTAAGATGGGGATGCCGGGGGTGGGATGGTGGCGCGAAGGGGTGGGATARCGATGGGTGGATAATCGGGTCGCAAGGTGTGCTTGGCAKCATAGGAGGGGTGGGTGAGGCCACGTGTCAGTTGCTCTTGCCAAGTGTTTTTGGCGATTTCACGGCTTGCGGCGGTATAGAATATAGGAATGGCCACGTGGCAGACCAGGTAAGCTGGTGTGACTGATTGTTGTTCTGCCGCRTGGAGTTCGTGAATTCAATTTCATCAASTATTTCCTGTTTGATTGTGCCTACCATTAGTACCTCTTCGCCTGTGTGAGTTTGCATATTTTCACGATCGGAGGGGGGAAATAGGGATAGGTAACTTTACAACAGGGATGGAAATAGAAATTCTGGATTTGGTCCGGGGTTTTGCCTTCATCAACCTTTACGGGCTCCTTATTTTGAACGCCCATTTGTTCAGAGCGTTGCGCGATGTTTGTGGATCATGCTGAGGACCTCAAAGTAAGGAGAGGATGGAATATTGTCATGTTCCCCAGTCGAGGGCAATTATTGGTACAAGTAATCTTCATTCTGTGATAATTGACCTTTACCGGAGTTCTGTCGTATTTGACTTTTACCTCCCTACTTGGATTACCCCTTCCCCTCATGGTGCTGTATCAATTCTCTAGAATAAGATGACGGTTTCTGAGTAGGGTATATTTCTAGATTTTGGAGGGCAGTCAATCCCCTCGGTTGAGAGGGTAATCAATTCTGCGCTCTAGGTTGAATAGCGTGTGCCAACGTGTTGACTTATCAAAGGCTCAGGATTACAGTACGAGGAACACGGGGCTACAGGGACGCTGGACCCGTTTTCCAGCAGGTGATGCTCCCCACCAATAGATGGAGCCTCCCCGAGTCTGCTAGTGGTGTCTGCTTTTATCAGCACCCCTAGCAATCACTTGGGTTGTTTTCATATTAAAAAAAAAAAAAAAAAAAAAAAAAAGAGAATTGCTCCCAAAAGGATTTTGTGTTTCCTTGGTTCTCTTCTTCCTCCGTGGCTGTTGGTGATTCCTGTTTCTATCTTCTTTGGGGAGGGGTCAGTTTTGATTGAAGATCCAGAAGAGGCTTGACATGTCAGGAGGAGGATGGAAGGGCGCCAGTTCTCTGATGCGATTGAGGGCCAACCATACCCATTGGAGGTTGTCGTGGAGAGTCAATAATCCATTTATTTGGTGTGGATGGATCTGATCACGATTCTGATGTGCTGGGTTTATGATTCGTAGCCCACCTTTTCCTTTGGATTGTGTGACTATCTGCCATGCTACTTTGTGTATGAAATGTTGTTCATCTGGCTTCCCGATCCATAGGAAGGCCACTGCCCTGCAACAGGTGTGTTGTTGGAATTCTGAGGAAGGGAACCAGATCGAGGTGGCGTATTGCATCATTGCAAAGATCGAGTTGTTCAAGGCCAAGGTTCTTCTGAGTAACGAGGTGTGTATTCCCTGCCAGCTGTGCATTCTATTGATCATTGACGACTTCAAAGAGGCTGCCGAGATGGGGTGGTAAGCTTTGTATTGGGGATAATTCCCGAGAAATGGATGGGAGTTGAGGGTTCTGGCCCGTCCGGATAGTTCAATTGGGGAGGGGGGGGATCTACAAGCACCAGCCGACTGTTTTCAACCAATTAACTTTCATTTCTGAAGGCAATTGAAATGCTTGCATTGCCCTAGTTAGTGCTTGGACAACCAGGGGCAACGGCAATACGGAAGGTCACCTTTGGCCAGCACCCGCTCGCAGATACGTACCTATTCGTACTGTTCGAGTCTGGCAAGGAAGCGGGCCTGAGGTGGTTCCCACAGATTGCGCTGTTGGACCTTCAAATTCTGAAAATTAAAAGCAACAGTAGCTGGGCAGAGGAGGACGTCAAGACGGCATTGTTAAGGATCCTAAAAGAAGGATACTTGCAAGCGGCGGGAGCAAAGGAAGAAGGCGGGGTTTTGATGGACTGGGAAGCACTATGAGGAGGAGGTGAAGAAAAGAAAGGATGAAAAATGGACTTGACAAAGATGCTATAAGGGAAAGACAAGCAATGGGTCAAGGGTAAAAGGGAGGCCGACCTGGATCTGCATTCCTTGAATGTGAATGGTCTGGCCTCAACCCCTTCTCAGAAAAAACAAGCAATATGGGAACAACTAAGAGGGGTAGAGGGGAGAGACTGGCCAGATGTCATCTGCATTCAGGAGACTCACCTTATGGATACGGCAGAACACCACCATGTGCATAAAGAGATTTGGCCCTTCCAAGCCTTCCGGGCACACACTGTAAGGTCCGGAAGTGCAGGAGTGGCCATTTGGATCCCCCCCAACTCAAGAATTGACCCTATATATTGGGAAGTGGATCAAGTGGAGGGGAGGTGCGTATCAATAATAGGAATGTTGGAACTGGAAATAATACAGATAATATGTATATACGGGCCGAATGAGGTGGGAGCCAGAAAAGCTTTTTTTGAGAATATTCAAAACAAGATCCACAACGGAATTCCGGCTATTCTGGCAGGAGATTTTAATGCAGCCCCAGACCGCTGGTTGGACAAATGGAGACTGCCTTCCCCATGCCCAACATATGTAGAAGAGGATGAACAAATTATCACAAATCTATGCGGGGCGCTTGACTTGTTTGACCTATTTCGTAGGCTCTTCCCAAATAGGCGTACTTTCTCGTGCTTCAAAAAAAGTGGTCCGGACATAATATCGAGATCAAGAATCGATTTGATATTGATACCGCAGGACATGGAAGGGGCACTACAACTAGCGGAGGTATTTCCACAGAGCGTGTTCCCTGGTCTTGACCATGCAATGTGTGTCGTTATACTCTCCTTTACAAAACGGCCAGATCAAGGGTCAGGATTCTATAAACTTAATACCTCCCTGTTAATAGGGAAGGAATTTCAAACCTATATGCATGATGTATGGTAATATTGAAAAACACACAGAGAGACACTTCAAAATGACATCACATGGTTTAATAATGGACTGGCCTTTGTAGCCAGAAAATCTAAGGAATTCGCAAAAACAATTGCTGCCCAAAGACATGCAGAAGAAATGGAATTGCACCAACAACTCTATCAGCTGAAACAACAACAAGAAGAGAATGAAGAAACAGACGGGAGTGAAATTTCAATAGCCATTGAAGAGACTGAGACCCGATTGCGTGCAAGCATGGATCACATATGGCAAGGGATCAGAATCAGAAGGAAGTTGCACAATTATAAAACGGAAGGAACCATGGATTCCCGATTTTTCGCCATGTCCAAGCTAAAAACAGGAAGGACCACCATTGAAGCATTCTATGTTCTGGTACAACCTTAGAGCTCGGTGGCTACGCAACCCCCCATTGCGTTCAGATAGCAAGAGGTTTCTATCAAGACCTTTTCAGGTCACGAACAAAGAACAGATCGCATGAACAAAGAAAGGCAGAAATAGAGGACTTTCTGGTTCCTCTACACTGTCTACAAAAATCTCTTTCTTACCAGCAAAAAGCAACCCTTGAGATGCCCCTGACCAAGGAAGAAGTATGGTCGGCACTGATGCTGATGAACGAAGAGAAAACCCCCGGGATAGATGGGTTGCCCAAAGAGTTCTGGGAGACCATGTGGAGTACAATATCATAGGATCTTATGGACTACTACCACACGGTGTGGACCACGAGTCAGATGGGGGAATTGGTGGGGCAAGGGGTTCTGACACTACTGTCTAAGAAAGGGGATAAAATGAATATAAGGAACTATAGGCCAATCACCCTGTTGACGATAGTCTACAAGATGGTGGCAAAAACTAGAGAAAGATTAATCACTACAATAATACTTTTTTCTATTTTTTCAAGCATCGCTTTAGTTTCTGGCGTTATGGTTATACGTGCTAGAAACCCATTTCATTCCGTTTTATTTCTCATTTTAGTATTTTGTAATACTTAACCGCCTGACTAGCATAATGGAGGATATCATCCACCCAGCACAGTCAGGCTTCATCGGAGGTCGAAAGATTCAGGAACATTCTACTGATCAACGAGGTCATTAAACTGTCACGTCAATCCAAGCATAATGCTGCCGTGATCTTCGTAGATTTTGAGAAAGCATATGATCACCCACGTGGACTGGTTCTTCCTCGACAAGTGTATGGAGAGAATGAATTTTGGGCCGACCTTCAGAAGATGGATTGAGATTCTGCACCAAAATGCTACAACCACAATCCAGGTGAATGGCAGATTGGCCCCGACCATCCACCTCGAACGGTCGGTACGACAAGGAGATCCCATCGCCCCCTTCCTCTTTGTTATTGTTATGGAAGCCCTAGCAGCAAACCTGAGAACCCATAAGAATCTTTGAAAAATACAGATCTCCTCCATTCCAGAGTAGGCCATCCCGGTGTGCTCCCTCTTTGCGGACGACCTAACCATAATGGTCGATGCCTCCCAAGAAAACATGATGGAGATTCAAGCATTGGCGGACCGTTTCTGCACTCTGTCTAATATGTCTATTAACTGGGGTAATAAGACACAAGGTTGGTGGCTACATTACCAATGGGGGAGACCACCGAAAACTCCCAGTATCAGATGGATGCCTAAAGAAACTCCAATTAGAATATTGGGGATTCAAATGACGGCAGAAGGACAACCACCCTCAAATGATGAGTGGCTCACTAGACCGGTCCTCGAAAAACTGATGCAGTGGAAGGACCGGCAGGCATCGCTAATGGGCCGCTCCTTAGTGATCAACAATGTAATCTTGGCGTCCCTCTGGTACAAGTCGGCACTCTGGTCCCTTAGTAAACCTGTACCGGCCTCCCTTCAGAGGATGGTGACGACCTTCTTGTGGAGAGGAAACCACGAGTGTCCTAGAGCCATTAGCAGAGTGGCATGGAAGTCAGTCATACAACCGAAATCAAGAGGGGGTATGGGGATCATTGATCCTAATACCCAGGTGATGGCCCTTGCCCTCCAATGGGTGAAAGGTCTGCTGTTTGCCACACAAGTTACGTGGCAACCATTAGCACTGCAACAGATCGCCAGACTGGCACCCCATACCCTCCCCGAGATTGATCCAAAAACATGGCTGGAAGATAGGTATTGGACTATATCCAGACCTAGGGGGGCAAAAAAGGACGAAGAATCGAACAGACAGACAAGACCCTCTTTGGGCCACCATAATGAACACCTGGCGGAAACTGCCACTACCGGATAAAATCCCACCTAAACGCTGGGAAAAAGTAGCCCGACAACCCCTGTTTGGAAACAGATGGATAACAGATAGGAACAACAGGATCCTCCAGAGCAGCAAAATCCCTGGCGAGGTTGGGTCAAGAATGGGATTCTGAGAGTTAAGGATATATGGGACCAGGACTCTATGGACTGGCTGTCGGAGACCCAAATGAGGGGGAAGCTGAGATACTGCCATAAGGTGGGAGAGGCACTGGAAACGGTTATTTTCGCCATCCCTCTAGACTGGGTCAGAATTCTGCGTAGGGGCCCAATGGTAGAGGAAGGGGATTGGGTGGGATTTAGGGGGACAAAAGGGGTGATTGGGAACACTGTATATATTCCACCCAAAAGGGCAGGTGACGAACAGGAAGTGGTGGCCAACCAGGTTAAGATAATGAATGATAACGTTTTGGAACGGATACAGCCAAAAGAAACGGGTTGGTTCCCGAGGTCGGAAATATTTCGTGTCCATGTACTCAAAGAGAAAGACCAATGGAAGGTATACAAACCGAACAGACCAATACACGAACTCCCCTTGGATCCAAACGAGTGGGTATGGACCCTTTATGGCAGAGGAAGATCCGGGGAAGGGCGTCTGCACACCCTCTTTCTTCTCAACGTTTGGAAAATTGCGCTCGCATGAGAGTTGGACTTACTGCTTTGACTATGGCATAATATTTTCGAGATGTGAATAAACAAGGCGTACTTTTATTTATTGATAATATTTTCAGATTTGTACAGGCTGGATCAGAAGTTTCTGCTTTATTAGGTAGGATGCCTTCARCAGTAGGTTATCAACCTACTTTAAGTACAGAAATGGGCACTCTTCAAGAAAGAATTACTTCAACAAAAGAAGGCTCTATTACCTCTATTTAAGCAGTTTATGTACCTGCAGATGATTTAACTGATCCAGCTCCTGCTTGCCTCATTACAATGGCAGGTGGAACACAGATGCCTTCCGACGAACGACTGGCTAATAGATAGAACACACCTGGAACAGAAAGGGCTAGCACTTCTCTGGTGTAGGTTGTGCACAGAATCCTTCCCGTCCAGGAAATGACCCGAGACCATAGAACACATGTTTCTGCAATGCCTGGCAGCGAAATGGCTGTGGAGGTGGTGGGACCGCATTTGGAGATAGATAGGAGCCGCACAACCCTGGCCATGGGACTGGAGGGCTCTCCTTTGTGAAGCATGGACCCCGGCACAAGCAACAACTTTTGAGCTAACATGTTCAAGGTGGGGCGTCGGACCATCATCTGGGGTATCTGGTGGCGTCGTTGCACCCTGGAAATGGAAGGGGTGCGTCGGGATGGCACTGATTTGATTAACTCAATAAAGGAACAGATTCAGAAAGATATTATCATTCAATGGGAAAAAATAAAACAGAGGATAACTTTCCTCCACTCTAGACAAGAAATCAGACAGATCATTGGAAATTTCTGCAAAGACTGGCTGGGCGCGGAACAAGGAGGTTGGATTGCAAAGGTTGTGTGGAAAGGAAGGGAGAGTGGATGGGATGAAGTTGGGGACGGGGAAAGAGACTACTACCTATGCTTTCAGGACTGGGCGAACATTGATCCCTCATTCCCGCTTCGGCCCATGTCAGATTTTGGGGAGGGACCTAGGGACTCCGGCGCCCAGGCCCTATTTAGGAATCTGAGGAGGAGAGGACCTAGGGTGGGCCAGCTTGCTTCCCAAAATTCCTTTGAAAGCTTGCCTTTGCCTGACACTTTATTGATCTTTAGGTCCCTTCACAGAGAAATGGGTGAGTCCAAATTGTCTGCAGTTTCACTAGACAAGGAACGATCAAGGGGAGCTAAGAATTTGTCCCTAACTCTTAATGTTTCGTTGGTCCTTCCAATTGGGGTTTTACTACTGTATACGTCCTTGTAATTACTTGTGTCGTTTCCGTGGCGGGTCTACCGTATTCATCTAGCAAGCTTTCTATTTTGGAGTTCCTTGAGTTGTCTTCGATTTTATGGAAGAAATATTTGGACATCTTCTCATTCAGTTTCCAATCCCTCACTCTAGCTCTTAGTTGTAGGCCTTTAAGTTTGAGTTTAGTCCACTCAGCTACCTCTTCTTTGGATTTGGAGTATAGCTTAGCAAATAATTTTGAGTTAGTGTTTTGTTGTAGGTTAAATTGCAATGACTTGTTGTTTCTGGTCGCCCGTAGCCTCTCTCTGTCGAGGCTGTACCATAGGTAGGATAGATTCATAATTTTGTTTGGCTGAAGGCTCACCGAGAGACCTATTTGTACAGGAAATTCGTGAGGGACATATCTGCAAATTTGGGAAAATATAGGCCCAACACTAACTGGATTTCCTACTGCTACCCTAACTGCGAATAGTGGGCCCGAGCTACCCCTAGGACAGACAGGCCCTAAGGGCCTATGCTGATAGACAGTCCTATAGCCTATAGCCGGGTAAGGTAGAGGCCGAGAGGCCGAAACAGAATCGGTACCGGTCGGTCAGTCAGTCCGGTCTAGGTCGAGTCTAGGCTAGTTTAGTCTATAGATAGGATGGGCACATCGGTTTAGGGCTTTTGGCAGTTGGTACCGAGTACATCGCTGCTGCGCTATGCGTGAACCGGAAGTGGTGACGGCTCAGCGTTGTGGGAGACAGACATAGCCAGACCTTCGGAGCGTCGGCCATAGTTGGGACCTGCACTGTACTCTGCCAGCACGCGGGGCTGTCAGAGGTCTGGGTTATCGAGGTCTGTTGGAGACGAGAGAAGTTGGTGCCCTGCTGGGCCCTCCTTCGGAGTGGGGTCGCAGGGTTGTGGCGCTGCAGCCATAGCTGCAGCTTCCTCCTCAGAGGTCTTTTTGTCAGGATTTGGTGGCGCTGCTGCAGACTTCCACCCGGGAAGTCTTCCGACACTTCGTCATCATCAGATACTGTGGCGATGATCTTCTTCTTCATCCTCTGAGTGGCGCTTGGCCTCGGAGGCCTGTTTCATGGTGGCGCTTCCCTTTGGAGGCTGTATCGGGGTGGCACTTGATGTTTCACGGACTCAGGGGTAGTGATAGCGGTTCATCAGGGTTGGGGAGTGAAGCGCGCATCATGGTTCTGAAGTTATTCTGACAATTCGAGACTCTTAAATAGTGTGTACTGGGTTTGGACCATCATCGTTTGATTGTTTCCTGGATGTGAGCTACTCGACTTTTCTTTATGACTGGTTGTGAGGATTGAGTATGAGTGAATTGCACTTTCAGTGTACCCTGTCATATTGCATGGTCAAGTCTTCCGTTGTGTTTATCTCTCCCTGTGCGGTGTGATACTCCTATCCTCTCCCCTTCCTTCTGTGTATGTATGGGCATACTTGGGAGTCTATGTGAGTGAGTGTTGGTCTTTAGACAACAGACAACCAAAATCATAACAGTTGGTATCGGAGCGATTGGATCCAGGCTCTGGAACGATTGATGAGTTGGAGCAACCATCATCATCTGGCAAGCTACTGGAGTTTCATGGCGATTCATCATCTTCAGGGTTGTTGTCAGTAAGGGTGGTGGTGGTGAGTGTGTGGCGAGAAGAATTGGATAAAGGGTGATTCACTCCTGACTTGGGTTGTGCAGGAGTGGTTGGCAATTGGTGCTCAGAGGTCTGAGAGGCTCCGAAAGGCTATTTTTAGCCTGGCGATTCATTTGGAGGCTGGCGATTGGCAAAGGAGTGATCCCAGGAGGTTGAGATTGTGGAATTGGGTCAGGATCCCCAATTTCCAAGCAGCGCAGTACAGGGTGATGTAGCGCTGCACTGAAGTTGTCAGTTATCTACACCTGGGAGTTCAAATTCGTTGAATCTGTCAGTTGGGGGTGAAGCGCCTCAGGGTAATCTGTTGGATCACCAAGCTTCAGGCAGTTTGGTACGTGGGAACACTGGGTACTATCAGGAGATGAAACAGGCAAGATGGGGTTGATCAGTCAGCCATAGCTAGAGTTTCATGCATCTTCTTCAGAGTTGACCCTGAAGTAAGTGTGTTCCTTACTCTATCCTGTGTGGCGATTCTGGGGCTATTTTTAGATTGGCGAATTATGGTCTGTCAGTCAGTACACAGTTGAAAATTGAAATTCAGACTGTGGGACAACCATATCCAACTTCCCCTACCTATCATCTTGGACTTCTACTAACCCTGTTTGACCTCCTTTCTGCCTCAAATTTCATCTGTGACTGCTTCACAGTATTGCGATTCACCCTGTATAGTGAATTGGTCTGTTCACGGCCCTGTTGTCAGTGATAATGGAAATTTGAATTCCACGCTGCCATAGCTGAAGCCTGGCTAGACTAGGGTCAGTCATAACTCTGATTCTCTCCGTCAGAATTCAATTCTGTTAGTCCTTGGTAAATCGCAATTCAGTATACAATGTCTCTTTGAAATCGCACTAGCAGATTTGATGTCCTGAGTCAATTACAGTGAAAACTGTAATTCGCCATACCCAGGGTATGGCATACAGGGTCATACAATGGTGAAGTTTGTAGGGTAGGTCTAAAAATAGGGTTACTTGTAAATTGCTGCAACTTGGTTATCAGTGGACACCTATCCATCCCTAATTAGTCACTTTGTCTAACTACTAATCAACACTAATCAGTCCAAGACTACACTCTGCAAGTTATTGATGCAGGATTTGCAATTATTGCGTGCAATTGTTGGTTCAGGGCAGTGATGGGAAAATCGTGAAATGGATTTTTGTTGAATGTACTCTAAACTGACCCTGACCCTCAAGTGGTCTGCAGAGACTTAGCACTCACTTGCTCAGACTAACCAACTTTCTCTCTTCAGTCAGGTGGCAATAATTGGACGAGTACTGTAGAGAAAATCCAATTCCTGTTACCTCCTGTCTGTCTTTGTTTATTTGTTTGTTTTATTTTATCTGAATTGTGGGATAAATTAAAATGGCAGATGTGAAGCCTCAAATACCACCTGACTCTTTAGAGGCTGAACTGCGGGCTCAGGAGGAGAAACTCCGCTTACAGACCCAGGCAGTTGAGGCTCTAAAGGTTGAGCTGAAAAGGAAAGAGGAAGCAACTCAGAAGGAGGCCAAGAGAAAGCTGCTGATTGCAGATGTAGAGAAGATCAGGACTAGTGGTACTTCCAACCAGGACAATAAGGACATGGCTGAATTCATCCTTTTGCAGGATGACATTCACCGTTCTTATTTTACTAACTGGGATGAGAGGATCACCAGTTTGGACAATATTCACTCAACTTTTTCCAAAAAGTTGGATGGCATCTCTGCCAAACTGGATCTGATCTTCACTCACTTAAAGATCCCAACCACTCTGACCGTTCCTCCTTCTCCTGGGCCTTCTCAAGCAGGTTCTCATCAGCCCCCACAATCCAGACCTACATCTCCTCCCTCTACACCCAACACACCTGCATCTTCCCAGCCCTCTAACCCATTTGGCATGCAGCGGCCTAAGCTGACCCCTCCACCTATGTTCTCTGGCGAGGACCCAAAGGTGGATGTCGCAGATTGGGTGACTGCACAGAGAACCTACCTGAGTAAGTTCAAATATCGTGAGGATGTGAAGGTGTCTGCCATCCTTGCTCGTCTAGAGAGGACGACACTAAAATGGTGCACCTCTACTTCCAGCAAGCAAGGTATGATTGGGCACAGAGGTTGGGGGTGACTGGTTTTCTGCTGTCCTGCAAGATAGGTTTGCAGACAAGGAGCAAGCCCGGAAGGCAGCAGACAAAATTATGCGCCTGGGCTAAAAGAAATTTAATGGCTCCTTGTCCAAACTCTATTCTACCTTTGAGAGTCTGACATCGACTCCAAGTTAGAGATGAGTGAGCAGGACTTGCTCATTCATTTCTTACGTGCAGCGCCTGAGCAATACTAGTTGGCGTTGTTCTCTCAGGGCCACAAGGACTGGCGGTCCTTTGGCAGAGCAGCCCTAGACTTGGAGTCCAAGCTCCATGTCCAGGAAGTACCTGCTGAAGGAAGGAAGGGACCCTCCTCAAAGGGAGAGGAGGAGGAGGAAGGGTGCCCTGTTCGCTGCTGCAGCATCCAGTTCAGATAGTGATGCAGCACCCCAGGGTGGGACCCCTCCATCTGGGACTGCTCCCTCATTTGCTGCAGATCCTGCTGTTCTTGCCCTTGCTGATGCTTTGATGGGCATGGCAAGGGGTAAAGCCCCAACCCAAAAAGCCTCAACCAGCAACAAGGGGAAAGGTAAGGGACGTGCCTCTTCCCCTGGTGCCCAGAGAGTACCATTACCACGAGACGTTCGTTGGCTAACTGACCCCCTTGATCCTTCCACCTTCCCCTGACATGCACTCAGGATCCAGGAGGGGGTCTGGAGGAAGAGAAAGGACAAGGGTGTCTGCCTGAGGTGCGAGGGGGACCACTTCTTAAAGGACTGTCCCAGCATGCCTCGCAGGTCTACAGGCAGCTCTAGTTCAAGAAACTAGAGCAGAGAGAGGTGGAAGTAGCAACTCCTTCCACTAGTGTTGATTCACTCTCTGATGAAGGTGAATCTTCACATTCTCTCGTTGGTTCTTCTCTGGAGTTGCGTCTTCAGGGTCCTTCACTTTTGAGGACTCTGAGCTGGATGAGACGTGGGAGGAGGAGGATGCTCAGTGCCTTGGTGAATGCAGGAGAAGAAGAAGCATAAGTCAAAACTCATCCTGCTTCGACCCTCTATCCTGGGAGCCAAGATCAAAGGACTCTTAGGCTGTGGGGCTACTCACAACTGCATATCTCCCAAGGCAGTCAGCAAGCTGCACTTGGATCAGAGATTAGTGAAATTGCGACAGCCTATAAAGGTTCACATTGGGGACTCTTCCACTGTTCGGATCACGACTGCTGTCAAGGGTCTACCTGTGACCTTTGATAAGCAGGGAGAAATCAGGCATCGCCTGAATTTCTACGTATATCCTAACGTTCCCTTTGACCTTGTCTTCTCTGTGCAGTGGCTTGGTGCCACCAATCCTAGGATTGACTGGCGGATCCCTAGGGTTGATCTACCTGATCGGTATGGGGTCTATCGCCCTTGTATGCTCACTGATGAGTATCATCCGGCCAACAACTGTTACTGCAGGAGTGCTCGCAGATTTCTGCGTTTCTCGCGCCAGACTGACCACACCCATCTGTTCGTGGCTTACGTCAAACAGACTGATGTGGAAACTGCTCCCTGTCCCTCTCAAATTCAGCAGGTTGTTGACCGCTTCTCAGATCTTATGGAGGAGCCTACTGGACTTGTCCATAGGCAAACCAAACATAAGATTAAAATCCTGCCTGGTTCGGTCCCTCCCAAGGGTCGAGTCTACAGGATGTCACCTGCTGAACTTGATGACCTCAGGAAACAGTTAGAGACCCTGACCAGCAAGGGCTGGATCAGGCCCAACACATATGAGTTTGGGGCACCATTCCTCTTTGTTCCAAAGGGGAATGGTGAGTTCAGGATGTGAGTGGACTATAGAGGTCTCAACAAAATCACGAGGAAGTCTACAAAGCCACTTCCTCGCATTGATGATCTGTTGGATATGGTGCATGGCTGTACCATTTTTAGCAAGATCGATCTCAAATCTGGCTACCACCAGATTGAGATGGCTGAAGGCGATGTCCACAAAACAACCTTCAAGACCAGGTATGGCACTTACGAGTACCTGGTTATGCCTTTCGGTCTTTGCAATGCCCCAGGCACCTTCCAAACAGAGATGCATCGCATACTCAGGCCTTACCTGGAAAAATTTGTAAATGTCTACCTGAATGATATCCTGGTATTCAGTCGATCTGCCCAGGAGCATGCGCAACATCTGGTTCTGGTCCTCTAGGCCCTACGTGATAACCAGTATAAGATCAATAGGGAGAAATCCTCTTTTGGGGTTCCCTCTGTGATCTATCTGGGGCACGTCATTTCTGGAGCGGGGTTGGCTCTTGAAGCAACGAAAGTTGTTGCAGTTCAGGACTGGCCGCGGCCTGCTAATATTCGTGATATCCGGTCATTCTTGGGGTTTGCTTCATATGATAGGAAGTTCATTCAGGACTTCTCTTCTATTGCAACCCCTTTGAATGATCTCACAAAGAAAGACACTTCCTTTCTTTGGACATCAGAGTGTCAGGAGGCTTTCACACATCTCAAGGAGGCCTTGAGTCGTGCCCTTGTTTTGGAGTTATCGGACCCTACCTTGCCTTTTGTGCTGACCACTGACGCCAGTGAGTATGGTGTAGGGGCGGTACTTCAACAGGATGATGGGAATGTTATGCAGCTTATTGAATACATGAGCAAGAATATCAAAACAAAGAAGCTGCTGGACTCTACCTATGAGAAAGAGCTTTATGCTCTTGTGTCAGCGCTCAAGCATTGGAAGCACTTCCTCTTGGGCAGGCATCTTAAGATCTTCTCAGATCACTCCACCCTACAGTGGATGAAGTCCCAAGGAGAACTAAATGACAAACTTGCTCGCTATATTCAGTTCATTGACATGTTTGATTTTGAACTGAAACACAAGAAGGGCTTCTACAATCGAGTAGCAGATGCCCTTTCTCGTAGGCCTGGCGCTCTCTTCTTGATCTCCTTTACTCGCTTATTTGGAGATAAGACTCGTCAGACCATTGCCCAGTTCCTGCTCCTGGATGCAATTTTTGGGCCTGTAGTGAGGAATCTCTAGGATGATCCTGCATCTGAACCAAGATATACTCTGGTTTCGGACCTGCTGTACAACAGAGGTGAGGAACGTCTGTGCATTCCCCAGGACCGCAAGCTGAGAACACTCCTGATGTCAGAGTGTCATGATGCTCGTGGTCACTTTGGAGCCCACAAATCATATGCAGCCCTGTCGCAGCGCTTCTTTTGGAAGGAGATGAGGAGTGACATGCTGCACTATGTGGAAACCTGTGAGTTATGCCAAAGGAACAAGGTAGTACGACGACCTCCCCTTGGCCTACTCGAACCACTACCCATCCCTGAGGCACCTGCACAGTCAGTGTCTATTGACTTTACTGACTTGGGCAGGACCACACCCCATGGTCTGCTAAGGTTATGGTGTGAGTGGATCGGTTCTCCAAATATGCAGAGTTCATCCCCTTACCAGTTGAGGCTCGCGTTCCAGCCGTCCAAGCGGCATTTGCTGACAGGTGGGTCACACATCATGGACCACCCACCTCTATAGTCAGTGACCGAGATCCTCGTTTTTGCAGCAATGAATAACAATACTACTGCACGGATTAGCTTCATTCCAGACTGGACATGACATCTGGTCGTCATCCTGAAGCCAATGGGCAGGCTGAAGTGATGAACCAGAATTTATTTCAGTTGCTGCATCCTGTGATCAGTCCAGATCAGCAGGACTGGGATCTCCATTTGGGTCGTGCACAACTTGTATACAATACTTATGTACACTCTTCTACTAGCTTTACACCCTACCGGTTACACTGGGGTCGTGAGCCACGACAGCCTCTTGATGACATCATCGATAAGGCTTACCCCTATGTTGACACCTGGAACTGCAGAGTTCACCAGGCGTTACCGTGTGGACATTGAGCGCGCCCGTGCCAACCTGCTGAAAGCCCAAAAGGCTATGATTCACCAGGCTAATATGCACCGACGCCCCTCTACTATTCGCACAGGTGACTGGGTGTGGGTACTCAGTTCTGAGCTGTCACGAGAGGAGGATATTTCGCCTAAGCTGCTGCCACGATACATGGGTCCATGGCAGGTCTTAGATACAGTGGGAGCTGCTCCATTTGGACCATCCTATATAGTGGATGTCCCTCTGCATCTACAAACCTACCCTGTCTTTCATGCATCCAAGTTGTTGCCGTTCACCTCAGCTGATGCATTCCTAGACAAGCCTCCTCAGTTCAGTCCCCCTATCCCTGACAAAGGATATGAGGTGGAACCTGTGGAGGATGATTCAGGTGCAGGTCCAGATAAGGAGTACCCTGTGAAGTTCTTATACTGGCCGCATACTGAAGATCGCTGGTTTACACTCAAGGAGCTTTTGAAAACTGCCAAGTCTGTTATCCTCGGATATGAGGCAGCACAGAAGGGAGAATCCCTTCGACGCTCTGCACGCCTAGGCCCCTAGCTCGGAGGTCCTCATTCCGGGGGAGGGTAGGTCTGGAAGGACTTGCTATTTCTGGTCGCCTGTAGCCTCTCTCTGTCGAGGTTGTACCATAGGTAGGACAAATTCGTAATTTTGTTTGGCTGAGGGCTAACCGAGAGACCTACCTGTAGGGGAAATTCGTGAGGGACATACCTGCAAATTTGGGAAAATATAGGCCCAGCACTAACTGGATTTCCTACTGCTACCCTAACTGCGAATAGCGGGCCCGGGCTACCCCTAGGACAGACAGGCCCTAAGGGCCTATGTTGATAGACGGTCCTATAGCCTATAGCCGGGAAAGGTGGAGGCCGAGAGGCCGAAACAGAATTGGTACCGGTCGGTCAGTCAGTCCGGTCTAGGTCGAGTCTAGGCTAGTTTAGTCTATAGATAGGATGGGCACACCGGTTCAGGGCTTTTGGCCGAGTACATCGCTGCTGCGCTACGCGTGAACCGGAAGTGGTGACGACTCAGCGTTGTGGGAGACAAACATAGCCCGACCTTCGGAGCGCCGGCCATAGTTGGGACCTGCGCTGTACTCTGCCAGCACGCGGGGCTGTCAGAGGTCGGGGTTATCGAGGTCTGCCGGAGGCGACAAAAGTTGGTGCCCTACTGGACCCTCCTCCGGAGTGGGGTCATAGGGTTGTGGCGCTGCAGCCATAGCTGCAGCTTCCTCCTCAGAGGTCATCTTGTCAGGATTTGGTGGCGCTGCTGCAGACTTCCACCCGGGAAGTCTTCCGACACTTCGTCATCATCAGATACTATGGCGCTGGTCTTCTTCTTCATCCTTTGAGTGGCGCTTGGCCTCAGAGGCCTGTTTCATGGTGGCGCTTCCCTTTGGAGGCTGTATCGGGGTGGCGCTTGATGTTTCAGGGACTCAGGAGTAGTGATAGCGGTTCATCAGGGTTGGGGAGTGAAGCGCTGCTCATTTTTGAGCAGCGCATCATGGTTCTGAATTTATTCTGACAATTCGAGACTCCGAGTTTAATAAACAGTGTGATACTGGGTTTGGACCATCATTGTTTCATTGTTTCTTGGATGTGAGCTACTCGACTTTTCTTTATTACTGGTTGTGAGGATTGAGTGGAGTGAATTGCACTTTCAGTGTACCCTGTCATATTGCATGGTCAAGTCTTCCGCTGTGTTTATCTCTCCTTGTGCGGTGTGATACTCCTATCCTCTCCCCTTCGTTCTGTGTATGTATGGGCATACCTGGGAGTCTATGTGAGCGAGTGTTGGTCTTCAGACAACAGACAACCAGAATCATAACAAAAGTCCGCTATTTCTATTGCATTTCTTAACATTTCCTCCCTTTCTTTTCTTTTTGCTGCTAGCTTCCTCGAACTCTGTACTTTGTAACCCTAACCTTGTGCGTGCATGTGTGTTGTGTTTTGATGATGGATTCCGCTGGTCTATTTCTAATTTTCTACTGACTTGAGCTGCGGGCCGGTCAGACAGGTTGTGGATGCTTGTAGGTAGGTAGGCTGACTCTGTGGAGCCTCCTGAAGTTACAAGAGCCTCAAAGGTATGATCGGCGGGTGCTCACTAAACAACCTGCCAAGCTCGAGGGCCAGTTCTAACCAGCATTCTCTCAACTCTTTGAGACACAGACTGAAGTAAGAAGCAAGTTGACAAGCCCAAATGTTGAGGCTTGTAGAGGTCAAATAGGGCTCGAACTCAATTGGGAGCTGATCTTGGGACTATGGCCTAGGCACATTGTTCTATTAGCGACATAAAATAATTCCTGAGGACTTGGAGCCTGTCCTTAAAGTGGCTGTTGCCCATCCTCGAGTGGTAAACATAGCATGTTAGAGATAGTGTTGACAACCCTCTACAATCGGAAGCTAAGTAGATGCGATGGCCAGAGCGGGGGGCGCTCGTTAAACAGACCTTCTATTAACCGGTGAGCTGGCAAACCAGCACATGGTTAACTCTGTTGGAGATGAAAGTTGACAACCGCAAGTGAAGATGACCAGTCCTATAATAGAGTCAAAGTCAATGGTTTTAGGTCAGTCTAGGTCAAGTCTAAGTGGTAGACGGTAGTAGAGCGGGGTCGAACTTTTGACTAACTATTGTGCGACCTGAACCATGGATGACTACCCACTGTTCGCTTGTATAGCCTTCTCTGTTCTTCTTCAGCCCTTGCTGGGCCCCGTTTTCCCATCGGGATTAGATCGAGCAAGCTGGTCCCACATGAAGAAACTGTGAACTGGATTTGTGGTCCTTGAAATAGTTGATCCAAAATATGAAGAATTCATAAAGAAGTGGAGGAGGAAAAGAGGAAAAGGAAGGAGGAGAAGGAGAAGAACAGAGAGGAGAAGAAGACAATAAGAAAGAAGATGAAGAGAAGAAGGAGAGCAAACGAGAGAGGAAAGAAGAGAAGGGACAACAAAGTGGGCTTAGCGTGGAGCAGTTTGGGAAACCGCCCCTAAAGGAGGATGGAATGGTGAAAAAGGTTGCAGGTATATTTGCAGGTGCCGCCCCCAACGATGCACCAAAACCACAAACCTGACCCCTCATGCCAATAGATGAATGCATGTCCTGGGCAGCTCGAGAGAAACAAGCGACAGCAAATGAGAAACAAAAGTTGCAAGAAAAATACAGGAGTTTACGATAGAGAAGGGATTAGACGAGAAGACAAAGTTGCTAAAGGTTATTAAATTCACATTTTCCAGCATAAAGACGCTGTTAGGTGCTAAGGAGACCCCACACCCGTAATGGTTGCCGTTATGGCAGCACATTCCACTAACAGCATGGAAGAGAAATTAACCGCAATTGCCAATGGTAAGCAAGCGCAAGAAGCCTATCAAAAAGAGATGAGTGATAAGCTGAAAGCTATAGGAAAGGAATGGCGGGGGAACAAAAACGACTCTTTAGGGACGAGCAATGACACTCTGCAAATAGTGAAGTATGAGATGCAGAAGAATAAAGGAAGCACAATGGTTGAGACGGAGATCGCAATGGTGATGGCAACAAAGATAGGGGACAATACGCACGAGGACATACCTTATAGGAATTGGGTCAAGATGGAGTTGCCTGACCCCTACCGCGGTAGGAAGGTAGAAGCTATCCGCACATGGGTAGCTGAGATTCCTGGGTACATGAATGTAGGGTGTGCGCCCTTAGATTCGCAGATAGTGATAGCCTGCACATGTTTGAAGGGAGATGCAAAAGTCTGGGTAATGAGTGAAGTCCATCGGGGGAAAGACGATTCTGAGCATTTACAGAACCTCTTGCACGCCCTTAGATTCACAGATAGTGATAACCTGCACATGTTTGAAGGGAGATGCAAAAGTCTGGGTAATGAGTGAAGTCCATCGCGGGAAAGATGATTCTGAGCATTTACAGAACCTCTTGGCACAGCGTTGACGTCCTAATTCGCAAGATGGATACTCTGATACAGGTCCGGGGACACAATAACTGGCAAGTAGGCATTGCGACAGTTAGAACAAGCCATGCTCGAATCCCTCATAGAATCCCTAGCTAATGAACTAGGTGCCCTAAAGATGACTTACGAGATACATGCAAAGAAGACCAAGAACTTCACAACCCTTAGTTGCCAGGTAAACCTTCCCATTTGTACAAAGTTGGAGAAGGGAAGCGTATATACTAGATAAGGAGAAGAAGATTGTTAAAAATGTACCAACCAGGGGTCATGTCTTTTCATCGTATGAAGGTGGGGAGAGTGAATCCATGCCTATCAAACAAATAGAGATGGATTGCACTAAGCGGGTACCCTACCAAGGAGGGTATTACGCCACTAGCGCAGGGAGGGTCACAACGAGGAGGTGGTGGAGGCAAATTCCCACCACGAAGCAGGAGTGGTGGATGGAAGTATAAACAGAGAGGCGGAGGCAATTTCTCACGTTGTCGTCCGCACATATACCTGTCGCATATGGGCTAGATCAGGGAGAACCGTGGAGACAGATGAACCTGTTGAAGTCCCAATGGCAGTAGCGTAGGACAGCCAACAATGTTTCAAGTGTGGCAAAGAGTGCCACATCAATCCCTATTGCACCATGTGGCAGCTGGAGCAGCAACCACAACGGCCATCAAAAGGGAATGGCCCGATAATTATATTCTGCTTCTACTAGGGCCGCGAGTGCAAGTAGTAGTTGCAAGCATAGAGTAAGTGTCTCCTTCCCATTCACATGCCATACAGGTAGAGGTTGAGTCAACTGAATATTTACTCAAATACATACATATATGCTAGGGAGATATCCCGAGCGCCCGGGTCCTGATGTCACGCCCGGTTTGGCGATCGGGTGACCGGCCGGGCATGAACCCCGGGCATGGCCCCGGGCAGCCCCAGCGCAAAAAAAAAAAAAAAAAAAAAAAATCAAATCCAAAAACATCTGAAAAAAATTATGCTGCGTAGAATTGCAATACAAACAACTTTTGGCTGAGGGTCACATCAGAATTCCTCACGGAACTAAAGATAAAAAAAAAAAAACAAATCACACTAAGGCACCCCCGTTTAAACCCCTTTAGCCCCTTTAAAATTCATTTACACTCCCCTTTCCCCCCCTTGACAGCCAACACTCAAAAAAAGAAAAGAGCTCGGTTTTGGGCTCCTCTCGGAGAGCGTGGAAAAACCCCACCGCCATTTTTTTGTTTTTTTGCCATGACCGGGTCACTCGGGGGGTCAGACCCCCCCCGGGCGTCACGCCCGGGTGACCGTCATGAAAATCTTTCTAGCATATATGTAGATTACTAACTTTTTAACAAATCCGCATACTCTGATAGGAAATAGAAGTTATGAAAGTAGTTGGTATACTACCATAATGAAGTTTTTCATTTTTTGTATTTGGATAGGTTTTGTTTTGGCTTCATTTGAAGGTTTTCGAAGTTTAATACGTTAGCTTTAAATCAAAATCTGAATTGAAAGCAATCTTTGGAGTGGAAGGATTCAGACCTTTGCATGTCAATATAAAAAATTGATGCCTTTCCACTTGGCTATACTCCCACATTGCACGGCCGGTCACGGCCGGGGGCAAAAACTCGGCCGCAGCCGTGCCCGGCGGCCGAATCGGCCAGGTTCGGCCAAGGCCGAACGGTCGAGTATGGTGCAGGATTTTTTTTTTCGTATTTTTTAGGGCAAAAAAAAAAAAAAAAAAGGGCGTGCGGGGCTGAAAACACCCTGCACGCCCGTATTTTTTTTTGTTTTTTTCTGATGTTGCTGGTCGCCAAAAAAAAAAAGGAGAACGAAAAAAAAAAAAAAAAAAAGACCTGTGGGCCATTTCGGGTGACGGGCAACGGCAAGGCTGTTGCCGTTTCAGATTAATGCAGACATTAGTCTGAAACGGCAACACTTCTTGCTGTTGCCGTTGTGCTGGCACACAGAGAGAGAGAGAGAGAGAGAGAGAGAGAGAGAGAGAGAGAGAGAGAGAGAGAGAGAGAGAGAGAGAGAGAGAGAGAGAGAGAGAG
>BFEA01000697.1:424282-437808 GCA_003427395.1 Chara braunii | reverse complement strand
TTGGACCAGACAGCAGTGACAAGCACCAAGGCTGGGCCAACCTCCCAGCCCTGATGGAAGCGGAAGCGGACGAACCTTGCCGTACGGGAACTTCGAACGCCAGGCTCATGCAATCTTCTACATGCCCAATTCAGAGAGTCTACCCAACAGGTTTACCTGAGCAAGGCAGGCCAGCGCCCACAGACACATCCTACCGTCCTTCCCCTAGCTTACCCAAGGCTAGGCGGAGCTCAGACTAGCCGGAGCGACTTATATCCCTACCCCTACCCTAGAGCTAAGCCATGCATGAGTAGACCCCGTCATATACCTGATAGACCCCCCCAGACCAGCATCGTAATTTGTGTGTATGTGTGTATGCCCAGAGGCTTTGTATGTTTTGTACGAGCCCATAGGGCCACGTGTTCTTGTATCTGCCCGGAGGCTCTGTGTGCTGTGTGTACCTGTATAGCGAGATGTATGTGCCCGAAGGCCAGATATGTGCAGTGCTATGTAGAGGGAACTATGGGTTTGAAGAGATGACAGGCCAAGCTGGACAAGAACCCCCCCCAAAGTCCCCAGCCAGACTCAAACCCGTGATCTATGACATGATGAGCAACAATCGCAAACGGCCCGTGTGTGATATGCCAGACTGGGGAGATCAACAGAACAACCACGAGCAACAGCCACAAGCAACCCACGCAGTATCAAGACCCGACATACAACACCATGGACAACCCTTGGGTGGTGCGCAGGCAGTGTCTGTATAAGCTTACCGTGCGTCAGCCCAATGTGTGTCCAGCCGTGCGTCATTCTAACGCCCTGCCGGTGTACATGCGCAAGACTGCAATTGAGTTTTGAACCCGCAACCTTATACCACAATGCGCATTTCCAACCGGTGCTCTAACCACTGAGCTATATCAACTGGACGGCATCGTCTCTCCTTNTCAACTGGACGGCATCGTCTCTCCTTGTGTATTTGCATTTCGGTGAGCTATATCAACTGGACGGCATCGTCTCTCCTTGTGTATTTGCATTTCGGAATAAGCGAGGATCTTAAAAATTGTCTTTTTCTATTTTCTTTCTTTCTGTGCAGGCATTGCCCACACTGCCCGCACCACAGGCGCTAAGCTAGACCTCTGCTAAGGAGCAAGGAAACACGGAGTGGGATTGAAGTATCATGGTCGGTACTTGGAGGTGGAAAGTAGCCGTACTGGCTCTCCCCATCAAATTCTGGTGGACAGCTTGGATCTGGTGACTAACTGGTTCCGTTCAAAGACTAGGAATGGGATCTCGGAAGGACCAGTTACGAAAATGGCAAGCTGACAGTCAATCCCCCTATCGGGGACAATCAATGCCGATCAGGGGTCCCTCGGCCAGACAGGAGGAATCATGAGTGAGCCGTACTGTAAGTTCATGACTGGCCAGTGGAAAAGGAACCGGACTGACGGCCCCCAGAGTGGACATGGAGCCAGGGGGGGCAGGGGGGGGGGGGGGGAGAGGAAGGAACCTGACTGCTGCTCCCCAAAATAGAATGCAGGCAGGGCCATAAGTCCCTGACCAAAAAAAGACTTAGGGTTACTGACAAACACTGGACGAATTCCGCTTTCTCGATTTCACCTGTTTTTATGTTTCAATTCTTAACGACTGTTTTTTTCCGCTTTTATCTTTTCACCTTTGAATGCCCTGTTTTGTGTTCCCATTCCGATTCCTGCCTTCCTTAATGTCCTGTCACAATGTTTTCCCTCGGGAACAGTCTTAGTTCCAACTCACCAATGCGCCATGATTACTCTGATGAATATTTATGCTTACGGTCTCCTTGACCATGGGTCAGGCCTCAAAAGCGTTCTCTACTCTTGTTGGACGAGATCATATGCGGAAAGGGATGAACACCTCCACAACAGTAGAATATTTCTTGTTTTGTGTTTCCATTCCGATTCCTGCCTTCCTTAATGTCCTGTCACTATGTTTTCTCTCGGGAACAGTCTTAGTTCCAACTCACCAATGCACCATGATTACTCTGATGAATATCTATGCTTGCGGTCTCCTTGACCATGGGTCAGGCCTCAAAAGCGTTCTCTACTCTTGTTGGACGAGATCATATGCGGAAAGGGATGAACAGCTCCACAACCGTAGAGTATTTCTCAGTGGACGAGCTTCTGTGTTCAGCTCTGCCACGGAACCAGTGTTGTCAACGGGGATATAGCCTGAGCGATTCAAGTGGGCTGCACTTCAGTTATAGAGACAGTTGGAGGGATTTGTATTCCATTGGCAGAGGTGAAGTTCTTGGATAAAGAGTGAAAAAGAGGGCCCATTGAGAGGGCAAGGAGGGAATGGGAAATGGATGAGAGCGAAGTTTCGTGGTGAGCATGTGTAGACAAGGCAGCTTGAGCGGCAGGAAGCGGAAAAGTGAGGAGCATCAAATTTTGTGACAGTGGAGACGAGGCTGTCAGAATAACCACCAGGTTGTGAGGGATGGGAGTTTGAGATTGGCACCAGGGGGGGGACGCGATGTGCCCAGCTGTCGGGTTGGCTTTAGCATTAGTGGTGCATTGATTGGCACTGAAGTACTACGGCTGCTGCAGGGAGCTAGAGGGGGAGAGGTAGCAAGGTATGCTCGATGCTGAAGGATGACGATGTAGGAGTGGTAGACCAAGGTTTCACAACAGGAGTCGAGCTGGATTACATGAAGGTGATTTTGAATATGATAAATTCACGCACTGCACACTTGCTCCCCTCCTCCTCCCCTCCCCGCCCCCACCACGGGGGCCACTAACACAACCGTGCACATTCCATGTAGTGAGAAACTCAGAACGGCCTGCCCGTAGCATCTCTGTGTGTAGCTTCAGATGTAGGTTTGCTCAGTGTCATAGCGTTGTCTAACATTAAGCCAACTCACAGTAGAAGAACCTTTCATAAGAAGGAAACTCTCTCTCTCTCTCTTGCTCTTTTTGCTCTACTCTCTTTTACCCATTCCCGTCCCATCTGACCTTCGTTTCTTTTTCCCCTTTCAGGCTTTCACAGAATTTCACTCATTTAGGACATCTCTTGACTCTGTGTGTGGTCCTCACCGGGGCCATGCCAGTCCTCTCTCCAGCACCTAACAACCCTTTTCTTTCCGGCTTTCAATAGCCTCTCTCCTCTCAATGTTTTGTGAATGATTCTCTAATCTGATACCATGTCCCCTCTTTTTGAGCGATTTAACCTCAGAAATGGTGCGTAAGTGTGGGTTTATAAGTGAGCCGGACTGAATTCCCAGAATGGATATGGAGCCAGGACCTCAAGGCCCTTTTTTTTCTTTTTTTTTCCACGAAAGAAAACATCAATATAAGGAAATTGAGGAATTGAGGCCATACAGTAGGACACAAATGCATGATATGGTCGACATCCTATACACACCTGCAACAAGTCCCGAGTGCAGTCCAATTGGTAGAGAAAGACTGCCATTCATCCGAGAGCGAGCACCAGCTAAAGCAAGTGACAGAAGAACGAGTCCTGGTAACGCAGGAAGCGACCTGTAAGCACAGACAAAAAGTACAAAAGAGGAAGAGATAGGGAAGCAGAGCTTCATCAGAGGAGGTAATAAGTATCAAGGAAGGATCGCGGAAGTATGAACAAGGGGGCATAACGTCGTGAGAGAAACGAGTTCAAAAGAGAGAACTTTACAATAGTAGCGAGCAGGCCCGAGCAGGGGGAATATCTAAGCATGAGAGAGGGATGACTCACATCAACTTTACATCCCCCAGGTCACATGCGCCTGACAATGGACGTGAAGGCTAAGAACCGAAAGAGCATTACCATGCCATTATGCCTACTTTGAATGTTGAATGATTGCTATGCATGCATCAAAACCACTATTTTATAGTCTCACACGTACAATTGTTGAGCTGGATGGATAAAAAATAGATCCCTCCAGTCCATTTAACTGAAGCGCTTCACCGACGGTGACCTAAAATCGATGGGGCAGTTGTTGGCTTGTAAGCATTTCTGTTACATCAGATGATCCGATCTCACCACCATCTTCATGCAATAGAATGCTGGGCTTTCTGATTTAAGTGTGACACCTGAATAGAACACCCAGTCATTACATTCGTATCTGGTGCAACTTTCAGTCTCGACTCAGTGATAACGACTGGGCGTTCTATTCGGGTGAAGATGGTAGGATTGGAGGAGGTTGGAGAGAACCAGTAACTCCGGGAGGAAAAAACAAAGAAAGCGAGATTCAAACTTCTTCCTCTGTTATCTCATTATATCCTTGTTGTTATCACTTTTTTTTTTTCTTTTTTTTTTTGACCACCAATTCACAAGAGCCTAAGTTGATGAAGCTACGTTTCAAGGCTAGCTAGCCCACAACTGCGCCTTTCGCCTGCCACTTTCGCTACCGACCCCGGTCCAAATCAAGATGCTCTTACCACATAATACCAACAAGAGCACTATTTACGTTCGTGTGAACTGGTGGTTTGAGAGAAAGATAATTGCATTCTCCAAAACACTGAATTAATGCACTAATTAATATGTAATAATATCACTACTTTATCAAACATCATAACGTAGCCTCGAGGCTACGTTTTCTTCCATTTTTCGGACAAAACAACTTCAATTACAAAAGGCAAAAAAATGAAAAATTCCAGTTCCTGTCCTCCTGATAGGGAATATAATAGAACTCTAAAAAGACTTCATGGCGAGGATCGGGATTCAATGTAGATTTTTAAACAGCGACTCGATTTACGACATCGCGCTACCACCACTGGTGAGCAGCACTGCCATACTGGATGCCATGATGCCATCAACTATGATTTGTGTGCTCTGTTTTCACAACACATGCACACAGTGCGGCTGAGTTTTCACTCGGTGTCTTAAGTGGTGAAGCTTCGGAATTTTTTGTTCACCTTTTAGCACAGCCACACCCCGTCAAGTAAGCACTACCTGAATTGGTGCATCAGACAGAGCTGTTGATTGTAATAAGGAGATCGAGCAGTCATCCTCCAATCCTGTAATAGGATTGTGCAAAAAGGCCAAAAAGAAACCACAAAGATTTGTGCGCCAAAGAGAGGGGGGGAAATGGTACACCAGCCAGTGACCAGCCCACTAAGCTTGTAACTGTGCTGCTTCAAGAATATCAGACCAACCCCTGCAGGACCTCTACTATCTCACCCCCGAACATAACGTACCCTTATCATGACTGTATGGGGCTGGAGGACAGCAAAGTTCAAAGGTCAACAGAACCCAAAATTCAAAAGTCTAACGCCAGTCCACAGTCTCCACAGACACCTTAGAGCAGCGAAAAACATCTGAACAATCTCTCTCTCTCTCTCTGTAGCAGAGTAGCCTTGGCTCTCTGCAGGCAGGGACCACAACAGTTGACATTTTGCACCAGCACTTCCTGCCTCTCAAATAACGTGAAAGTATGGGGTTCCCCTCACACAAAATTTGTGGGCACGTCTGAAACGTGACTGAAAAGCATGCATCCTCCAGCAAAGAGGTTTGCCGGCATGCCCTTGCCATTAGCACGACTCCTCTTCATGTTTCGATCCAGTGCTTCCTGGCCCAACCACGACCCCGAAAAGATGGGGGTCCCTGTCACACAAACACATGCAGATTCAGTTGGAGCTTAAAGGCATACCAATGGATTTGAAGCTGGTCTGGCCCTGGGTTCTGCTGCTCCTCCTTTGCCCTCTGTTAACCCATTGGAAAGTGAATCTCTGGCTTGGGTCAGTCTCTCCCAGGGTGAGCTATTCTCTCCCTGAGAGACTAGAAGCCAATAATTGACGAGTCGTGGACTGTTAAAAAAACTTGCTACTTTTCTCGTGCTCTCGAATTGACTCGAGAAGACGAGTTATTTTCTGGAGTCTTTTTCGAAGTTCTGATGGATGTTTTTGAACGATTCTTTTCCATTGTTATCTAATTTCAGTACCTACCCCAGCCTTGATGCATATCACCTCTGACTGATGGGTGTCCTGGGAGGGTTTTCCAACAGCCCCTTCTCCAAATGGCCCAATTGTTACCTTAGTACCTCCGGCAGTTGGGAAAATAGGGAGGCCTCGGGTGGGCCTCCAATCTTTTAGGAGGCCGAAACGAAACGACGGACGCCGATGAGATTTATCAACGTTGGGAAAATAGGGAGGCCCAGCCCCCAACTTTTTAGGAGTTTATCCCAACACTGGCGGACGTACTAGTGCCTTAACAGGAATTGCCGGAAATAATGAGTAGTAAATTTTCGGAGATTTGATATTGTCCATGAGTGGTGATACGGCAAGCTCTGGCTGTAGTGATCGCTTGGCAAATGTTTTTCGACATCCGATGAAGCAATATTCCAGCATCTCTTTCTTATGACATCCACAAGGTTTGTAGCGTCTGCTGGATGTCACTTCTTTCCTTCTTCTCTGGTTTAACAAGCCGTTGACTGGAGCTGCTTTGAAGGGTTATCGGCCAAAAAGACTTGCTACCTTTGCAGGTCTTGTTCTTGAGAGGCTGGCCCAGTCTATCATGAGAGTTTGGTTTGCCAGTGTCTGTTCCCCTGCGGTCGCCACTTTGAGAAATCAAGTAGAAGATGAGCCTTCCTACTTGTGTGGATAGGGGTTTTATAGGAAGTGTGTACCCTAGCTAGTAGAAGACGGAGTCCAGCTACTTGAGTTTTCACGGGTTGGGTTATCCGAGACCATCTTAATGGGTCAACTTCTACCTGCCCGATTTCTGTGTCAGCCCTACAGGTGCTATTGCGCCTGAAGGCAGGAACCTCCTTTTGCAACCGCTTTCTGGCCGGTCCACCACACTAAAACATGGGGATCTCGTCCGCTAAAATGCCTTCTAGACATGTGAGCACATTTGAATAATTTGATAAAAAAGTCAGTGCAATGGACCACTTATATCGTCCCTCCAAACATTCGCATCATGAGAGTTCACACAAAAATCCACACCGAAATCCAGATACGGAGAGAGCAGATTAGCGCAGCTCATAATCTTCAATGAATGACGGTGACCATATTTGACTTCTGAGAGAAACCTTCAGTACACGTGCTGTTTCCCCTTCAATTTCCTTTCATAAACAGATACGTTCTGAGGGGTTGTCTTCATCAGTTCCTCTCCTGTGAACCACCGGACTTCCATGGGAGAGGTATGATGCCTGAAAGCGACTCGGGACTGCATCTGTGGTTTCGGTGGAAAGTCTACTGGAGTCGGGCAGAGCGCTTTCTCACTCCTCACCAAGAGATGACTCTCAAGCAGGACTCCCTTCCTCAAGGTAAGAAGCAACTAAGGATGGTAGATAAGGTAAGAGAGAACGTATCTCATGAATGATGCCCCCAACCACAGATTTCTCGGCAGATGTTATGGCGTGCGTTTCATTGACCAACCGTAGCATTGGAACCACCAACAATGCAATGCAAATGCCTCTGTTGCAAATGTCACGTCATCTCACTCTCATCACCAATCTTTCCCAAGCCTCCAGCCGTGTTCCTCTCTACCCAGGGACCGACTATCTTCAACACAGCACAATTGTATTCACACTGCATGAGACCAACCCACATGCACCAAAAAGACAGATGGCTCTGGAGCCAGAGGAAGTAAGCCTATAACCCGCTCCAATACCACATTGCAAGGAAATGTGCAGCGTCAATGACAATAAACTAGATTGCAGTGCAATAAATTGCAGTATCCCAGTGCGACTGTACCGTAACTGTGCTTGCTGTTTCCTTGGTTTGGGCCTTACGGGACTTGATCCCGTTCGGTTTGTTAGCTTTGAGCCCAACTGGCCTTGATCCTTAGACCTGTGGTCTTAGACCCTTACGCTTTGCTGTTTTGTTGTTTTCTGCAGTTGCTGAAGTCAACCCGGGACTTCATCCTTTTCTTTTGACTTGTAGTGTGTTTGTGGCGATCGACTATTTTTTAGCTTTATTGGGCTTGAACCTTGAACCTGTCGCTAATAGTCTCTACTCTACGTCTAGTCTTAGGCCTTTCAGCCTTGTTGTTTTGTCTTTTTCTGCCCTTCTGGAAACTGGTAGGCCCATAGGTCTTTCTTTTTTGTGTCCTAGCAGTCTAGGTTTCCATCTAGATGCATGTAGGTAGATCTTGACTGTTTTCCCATAGATGTTTGCTGTTTGGACGGTCAGAGGTTGTAGGTGGCTGCTGTGTTGTAGGTCTAGGGAAGTCGGGTAGAAGTACGCAGAGGCTGACGAGTTTGGGGTTCTTTTGGTTCTTTTCGTTGCTTTTTTTTCACGGTCGTGGTGGAGGTCGCGTTGCTTCCCTGCTGCGTTATTGTGGGCATGTACGCAGGGCATCTTCTCCACATGCTGCAGGCGGCCATAGCTGGGGCCAGCCAGCTCCATTGGTGACAGCGCTGGGCTCGGCACCCAAGTGCTGATGAGCGCTTCCTCATATTCGTGTGCTTGTTGATAGTTCCGCTCCAGCAAATTTGTTCATAAATTTCATGCTCTCTTCTCACCCGGGATTACATTTTTTTTTTACTAGTTCTATCCATCTCCAGGGACCCAAGGACTCGAAAAATCAAAATAACGAAATTCTTGAGTCATTTCAGTAGGCTCAGAAATCACACCGCCGCCTGGAGGCGCCTATGGTCGCCTCTTCAATATCTCTGTGTGGCATATGAAAAAAAGCTTGTAGTCCAGAGTGGATTAGTTTGAGAATCCATTTATCTCGGATTGTTCGCCGGATGATCTTATACAGAGTTCCACGATTTACGGCTCCAGGGCCTTCGGCCTCAAGTACAAAAAAGAATTAAAGGTAATAAAGTAGGCAATGTGGTAAAAAAGAAGAAACTAGTTTTTCTAGAGTCTGTAGATCTCAATCCAAGAGTCGAACAAGAATGCAGCTGCCACCGAAGCGGTTCTTCGAAGTGGCAGGCCTTCATCTTCATCGAGCTGGTGTTCTTCTTCTTCATCCTGGGAGCAGCGCACCCCTGCCGAGTGGACACTTCATCTGCAGTGGGCTTCTTGAGTGGTGCAGAGAGGGGTGTTGAATTTAGGAGGGTGTGTAGCACTTGGCAGGCTTGATAGGTTGGGTGCTTGCAATCACCATAGCTAGAGTTTGAGGAAGAGGGAGGAAGAAGAAGACTTCTGGATACTTCGATGAAACCTTGTAAGTTGTAAATAATTGGTCCGTGGGTGTTGATAACGTGGTTGGGATCCTTGGAAATTTGTGCTGTTGATTGACTTGGGGAGAGACGGTAATTAGAATTGACTTATCTCCATTACATAGATAAGATCTTCATGGTCTAATAAACAACCTACAGAAGTGCATGGGAACGTGTGGATGCCATGTTCGATCTCGTTTCAATCAGGCACATAACAGCAGCATTCCATAGAAATCTAGATAACTCTGAGCACAACCTGCGCCCAGCAGCTTCCTCGCGCCTCGCACTCATCCGCATGAGCTAGCGCTCCAGCACCGCTGCTGCGTCCAGCCAGCCTGAGTGAGGCAGCCTCACTCTTTTGGGCTGGCTGTGAGGCATTTGGACTGGCTGGACTGACTGCGCCCTGTTCCACTACCTGCACCCTGGGCCCCTTTCGGAATGTGCCCGGGGCCTAATTGCTTGAGCCCTGCGCCTCAGGATCTTCCACCACCCAGGAGTTGGAACCTATCGGGTGGTTGACGAAGCTGCCTGCAGCAACTTCTCACAAAGCCCTATTTGGACCATCACCTTCCTCCTTCGGCTATGGCTGCTGCACCCTCCTGCCTCGCTGTGCCCAGCAGCTCGCACTCATCCGTGTAAGCTAGCGCTCCAGCACCGCTGCTGCATCCGGCCAGCCTGCGTGAGGCAGCCTCACTCTTTTGGGCTGGCTGTGAGGCATTTGGCCTGGATGGACTGACTGCGCCCTGTCCCACTACCTGCACCCTGGGCCCCTTTCGGAATGTGCCCGGGCCCTAATTGCTTTAGCCCTGGGCCTCAGGATCTTCCACCACCCAGGAGTTGGGCCCTATCGGTTGGTTGATGAAGCTGCCTGCATGTAACAAGGCGGAGACAGGGCAGCGTGGCTGGGAGAGGGAGGGAGAGTGAGAGCACACACACGCTCACTCAACTCGACGCAGACTCGACACGACTCGACGGGCGCAGACACAAAGTGGCAAAGTCGCAAAGTCGCAGTCTTGGATTCCTGAACACAATGTCGAAGCATAGTCACACTGAACACAAGCAATGAGGCTGAAAACTGGTTGCCCACACTAGGCTTGAGTCCGGTCTTAAGTACCGGACTCAAGTTCAGTCCCGAGGGCAGAAGTGCATATTGCCTCAGGGCTGAACTGAAAATCGAAGGTCTGAGCGCAAAAATTAAAGCCAACGCCAGGAATAACAACATTAAAGGGTTAAAGGACCCGGACAATCGAAACAGGGTCGAACAATCGGGATCGGGAATGGTGAAAATCGCCAGAATGTTCTACGCACAGCTCTACGAGTCCAAAACACCCTCCCCCCTCCCTTCTGCCAACTCAGCAACACGGAAGCGAATGATGGCCTACCTAGAGAAGACAATCACTCCAGAACAAACCGAGGGGCTGGACAGACCACTCTCGTTGGGGGAACTATACACAGCCCTGACTCAGATGAGTAACGGTGAAGCCCCGGGCATCGACGAACTTTCGAAGGAATTTTGGGTCCACTTCCGGCCCACACTAGGCGAGGACCTGCTCAATTTCTTCAATGACAACAGAGACTGAGGAGGACTAGGCCATAATCTGAGTACAAGCGTAGTATCGCTACTCCACAAAAAGGGCGAGAAAGAGGAGTTGAAGAACTATCGACCCATCTCGCTTCTCACAGCCCCCTACAAGATCCTAGCTAAAGCACTAGCCAACAAGATCATAAATCTGACTGATAAGTGCTTCCATATCGACCAAGCAGATTTCATCCCAGGCCGGTACATACTCGATAATGTGATGACCCTGAGCGAGGTGGCCAAAAAGATGACCGAAAAAAGAATGAAAGCAGCAATCCTGTTTTTCGACTTTGAAAAGGCCTACGACCAAGTAAATTGAAACTTCCTTCACGCGTGCATGGAAAAAATGGGGGTGGGCCCAAATTTCAGGAAGTGGGTCAAAGTGTTGTACGCTGACGCAACCGCCAGAATGCAGATCAATAGGATCCTCTCGGAAACGTACCCCATCTCTAGGTCCATACGACAAGGTGACCCCCTAGCTCCACCCATCTTTCTCTTCATTATGGGAGCTATAGCTTCCTTACTCCGCAAAGACCCGTCCATCGACCGGCTTACCAAACGGAATTTCAACCCTCTTCACGACTTCGCCCTACCCACCGCTCTGATGTTCGCAGACGATCTCACAGTCCTAATCCGCGCCGACAACAGTTCCTTCCAAGCCCTCGCAAGGGCTATAGGCTTTTCGTCTTGCATCCGAAATAAATGTCAATTGGAGCAAGACTGAAGGATGGTGGCTTACAGACGAGACGCCCCCCCAACCCGAGGGCACAACTATACCCATGGCGTGGTCCACAGGCGAACAAGCACTCAGATACCTGGGCATCATGGTCAATAGGGACGGGGTGTGGTTGGGGATGGGCCACGGCTTAATTGCCAAAACCATAACCCGCCTAGCCTCGTGCAAGAACGCACTGGCATCGCTGTTCGGGAGGGCATTAATTATAAACACAGCCATCTTCTCCACACTGTGGTACATCGCATCCATCTTGTCTCCCCCCCCCACGTAGACTTTCCAACCATAGAACCAGAGCAAGATGCTATCTATCGACGGGGGAGCCCAGCCAGACCTCATGCATCAACAGGGTAGCATGGAGCCACATCATTAGGAAACCCCAAGAGGGAGGCCTAGGCCTAATTAACCCCAAGCAGGAGGCAACAACACTACAAATGAAATGGGTCATTAAGATCCTGACCAGACAATACCTACCTTGGACCAAGATGGCCCTAGACAGCATAAGAAACCTGGCACCGATAAGCTCCCCACCAAACATGAGCGGCTACTTCTGGATTATGGCAAAGGAGTGGAGGAGTTCCTGAGACAACCGCTGTTTTGCAATGATTGGATCAAGGACCCCGAGGGTTGCCCCTGGTCACTAAGAATTAAGGACCGAAGACGGTTGTCATGGGTCGAAAAAGGGGTGCCAGGTTAAGCACCTATGGGCAGAAGAACGGGGAGAATGGCGAAAGGAACAAGAACTCCGAAACACTCTAAAAGGCTGCCACGCTCTCACAGAAAACCTACCCGCAATCCAGAAGAGCATCCCACCCCATTGGATTCGTCTCTTGAAAGATGACTTCTCTTGGAAACCAGGGGATTAGGGTATACTCGTCTCCCAAACTTCACCAAACAGAGCATACTGGTTTGTATCCCGGACCTCAACCACCGGCTACCGCTCCAAATTCTACTCCTACCCTATCGCCAGCCTAAACCTTTAAGGAACTAGCCATCCTTTACAGAGAACCTCAGCTAGAGACGATAGAGTACTTCCTACTGAGAAAAGTGAGGGTGTCGAAAACCAAACCATGGGTAATCTTCCAGCCTGACCTCAACATCGCAGAGCTCGAATTCGACCCAAAGGAGTGGGTCTGGAAACAAAGCAAATCCGGAAAAAACAGGACGATAGTGGAATACGACGTGAAATTCGGGTAAAATCTAGGCCTACAGACCACGGATCCCAACCCCGAACTCGAAAACAGATGGAGAGAGACAATGAACCTAGAGCCAACAGCCTCAATGTCCATCCCCTCGACAAAACAACTCCCCATAAGACCTGCCAGAATCCGTAGCTTACAATGGCTCCTAGCCCACGCAGCACTCCCTGTCAACCAGTGGCTCCACAAAAGAAGAAAACACTCATACCCCAACAGCCCGGAACTATGCGTTATGTGCAATGAATACGTCGCTGAAGACATCCTCCACTGCCTCCTATACTGCCACCAGGCAGCCTGGATATGGAACAAAGTCCGAAACTTATGGCACCTCCTCTTCTCATCCCCTTCCCCCAACCTCACCCCCCATAACATCTTACTTCTCTCTAACATCCCTGTAACGAGCGTGAGGCTCAGGGTGAGCCGAGGGAGAGGAGAGAGAGGGGGAGAGTGAGAGCACACACACACACTCACTCACTCGACACGACGGACTCGGACTGAGGATCGGACGCAGACACAGTGGCAAGGCACAAAGTCGAAGTCTTGGATTCCCGAATGCCGAAAACAGCAAGTCACACTGAGTACAAGTACAGCAGCAGAGAACTGGTACGAGACTGGTCCCCGTACCGTACGGGGAGCTGGTATAAGTACCGGTGACACATACGGTACTAGGGGCATTTATGCAAAGGCCCCGAGGGCAGAACTGAAAAATGCAGTATTTGAAAGTGGCGCCCGAATTGCAGCATCGCGCCAGTTGTCCAAAATCCTACGGTACCAAAGGAGGGGTTTGGAAAAAGGGTGCCAGGCCGAAAACGGGATGCAGCTGAAACAGCAAAAAGATAAGACCAGGGATCGAGCCCTGGCGAAGTCCGTAACACTATCCCCTCCCTCTAGAAGGCAACGTCCCGGCTGCCAAAAATCGTGAAACAATGCTGAAATCTGTGAAGGACGGGA
>BFEA01000697.1:387819-402214 GCA_003427395.1 Chara braunii | reverse complement strand
GGTGAGTCCCTAGCCGATTTTGTCAAAATAAATGTAGCAGCACTGCCTTCATTTCTGCCTCTGCCAATCCGATCATCAGAAGCGATGAGCAATCTTATACACGGCGTTTCTTCGGACGATGACATCCGTTATGTGGCAGAGGAGTACCATCATTAATCTTGGTCATAGTAAGACCTAATTGTAAACCACGTAAGGCCGAAAGGGCGCAACACACCACTGCAACAATGTGGTGAGTCCCTAGCCGATTTTGTCAAAATAAATGTAGCAGCACTGCCTTCATTCGTGCCTCTGCCAATCAGATCATGAGAAGCGATGAGCAATCTTATACACGGCGTTTCTTTGGACGATGACATCCGTTATGTGGCAGTGGAGTAACATCACTAATCTTGGTCATAGTAAGACCTAATTGTAAACCACGTAAGGCCGAAGGCTGCAGGCAACAATTGGCCTCATAATCCAATACAAACCAAGGCCCTTTCCTTATAGCTGAAAGCAGTATAGCAATGCCTCATACTGCATAAAGTGCCATAAACACATTTCCTTTAACATCTTTTCAAACAACCAAAAAAAAAGAAACAATCAGAATTGTCAATTTGAATTATTACTAGTATTTACTGCTTTATAGAAAGCAATCATATATGTCACATCATCTACATGAGAAGCAATAAACCATCGTGATGAAAACATAAGAACCAGTTATCGTTGCCGTCTCGTGGCATCAAAATCAACCACCCCAATCAATTAACACCAATATAAACAGCAGCTGTCGTTATTATGTTATGTTTTCAGGATGATGACCAACTTGAAGGAGAGTGCTGGAGGCACACCGCTCAATTATAGGCAATCCTTCCATTTGTAATGAGCCCAGTCTCGTCAAACAATCACGTCGTCAGATAACAATGCCGTGTAATGTCTAGATAATCATTCCTGCCAGTCCATCAATTCGAAGTCAATGAAGTACATGATTCTCTATATCCACATGTAAAGTCTCCAAGACAAGAGTATCCAGATTAGAAAAGAGGGGGAAGAAAAGACAGATGGAGGGAGAACAATCAAGTCCCACTTCTCCTCCAGGCTTCCCACCTCTGCCACGTCAGCAACCTGAACACAGCATGACACGTGGATGATGTAATGCAGCCCCTCACAGAAGAGCACCTCCAGCAGCGAGCAGAATCAGCAGCAGTGTCACATCAGGTAAGACCAGGTACGCGCACAGGACATCACCTCTCGCCCACACTCTCTCTCTCCCCTCACTACCTCGCCATCATCTATGGTCTCAGCAATGGCTGCCTTCTCTCTCCTTTCCTACTACAGTAACTGGCTGGTGCCCATGAAACAGCCTGGCGCCAGCAGCCTCCCCTCAAGTCTCACGTGCAGCATCGAAGCCGCAAGCAACTTGCAAGACAGAATGCCCAAGCAGTGGTGAGGTCAACCTTATGTAGTGTCGACTCGCGCTGTCCAGGACTAGCATCTGTCCATGTGAGGCCCCAGCCCCTTCCCAATGTCGACGGCTCAGATCCAATTTGTCCCAGTTTCGGTCTGAACCCCTCGCGGCCTGAATCTTCCGGAACCTGCAGACCTCTGTTAGATCATTCCAGATCGACGGCCAGAAAATCTTATGGGTTGACTTCTGACTTCTCGGATCTGGGTCTCGGTCCATGAGATGACTGTTGACATTTTGGTCAACTGCCGGTCTGGGCCTCTTCCTAAGGCCTGTTTGACACCTTTTTTCAGGGCCTGCCCGTTCGTGCTCGTCTGAGGGTGCAGCCAGAGCCTAGCTGCCCGATTTGGCACATGAGTTACAGCACATTGATGTACAGTTCGCTACCTGCAATTGGACCACATTGGTTGTCAAACAGTGTTAAAGACGTTCTCAAGAGTTGATCTCTTTCCTTTTCACTCTCCTATTTGTTTGGGGATTCTACACTATGTAGTATGAAGGTACAGTGAACATAATCGCCTCAATGTAAACTATGTCAAGCTGATACTGAAGAGCTTTTTAAAGTAGTGTACACACTCAGATAGCACATCGTACCAATCGTATGATGTGCTATTCGAGTGTGTACGTGGACCTACTAAAAAGTGAGGTGTTATCATATGAACATTGAACACGCAATTGGTACAATGTGCTATCTGAGTGTGCACACAGACCATCTGTGAGGCCGAGAGCAGATACTAATGCATAACAAAATCTATGGCACAGTCTGCACCTTATTTGCATCGTCATCCCACCACCCCTTCAGCCCTGCTACTACAACCTGCCTCTGACAGGATGTTGGCGAAGGCATCATCCCACCACCCTTTCAGCCCTGCTACTACAACCTGCCTCTGAAAGGATGTTGGCGAAGGCATCATAGCGCCATGAAGTGATTGAGGCCATCTCACTCGTTGGCCACAGTGCAGGAGTGCAAAGACCAATTGCAAACCTCCTACCACCCCTCCACCTGATACAAACTGCCTCCGACAGGATGTTGGCGATTGCAAGATAGCACAATGCACTGGTTGAGGTCATTTCACTCTCTGCCCACAGTGCAGGAGTGCAATCTCCTGCCACACCTCAATTATGTTCCAGTTGTCCAGAGGTATATCGGCAGATATGAGCCCACTTTCCCCATGGAGAGAACAGATACAGTCAAATGGAGCGGCCACCCCTTATACCCTCTGCCTTGGTGTCACGCAGCTCCCGTCATAGCAGTGAACCTTCACACCTGTAACAGTTTCCCTGCTCCCGCATCCCTCACTCAGCCTCTCTTCTACAAGATACTCAATTCTAACGTCAACCAAAAATCACAAACTTCGACACAAGCCATTGTGAATGAAGTTGCTTAAGATTGCAAAAGGTCACAACTTTGGACTCCATGGGAAAGGCTTCCCTTTACACCATTGCTGCAAACTTAGAGGCAGCTTTTCTTCTTCATCAGCAACTGAAGGATGAATTGGGGATGAACTTCCAACTTCTCTTCTTCATCAGCAAAAGTGACTTCCTACCTCCACTGAAGGGTGAATTGTGGATGAACTTCCCTCAATGACGAAGACGAGGAGGTAGAGGAGAACAAATAACGGTGACAAATTTGTAATGCCATGATACACTACAATGGGCATACATTCAGAACTATTTGGGCATACTCACATTACCGCCTTTCCCCCAAAAGAACGTATGGTCCTTATCCCAAATACAGCTACAGTGACCGTATGTTCTATTCAGTGGAAGATGGAAGTTACTTTTATGGATGTATCTGCTCCAATAGATTCAGCACTCCTTTTTACCCTCATGGTAAACTGAGAATGATCAAAAGGGCATTCCTTAGACTAGGACTTCTGTGAATGCATCTGGTCGTACGACCATCCAGTTCCAGTCGGGAAAGGTTTATTTGGTTGCAGGTTTCATACTCTCTTCAAATTTATGCATGCTGTGAATGGCAACATGCATTGTTTCCAGGTTCCAACTCACCAATGAACCACTGCAAAAATGCCGGCTGAGAGCAGTGCTGCACGGTTATGTCCCAAAGAAATGGCAGCTTCCTCCTGCATCCAGCCACGGAACAGCACTTCCTCCACCACGGAAACAGAGACGCCCAGCAAACAACCTTGCACGGCAACCCTAAAAGCCTTTGCCACAGACTCAGCGACTGAAGCAATCCTCATTCCCATCTGCCATAACCCAGGCACTGGTGGTGTTGCCACAATAAATGGTGATGAGAACTGGACAAATCCACACTGTAGCTCCAGAAAGTACAGGGCTGCAACAAGTGCAAGGCCAGCCAGATGGCCACAAAAGGCTGTCAACACCTGCATCCACCAACCACAATGAAGCCAGACCCTGTTAGCTGCAGAACAATGCAAAGACAAAAGTGAAACAAGCAAAAAGCAGTAGATGCAATGAACCGCTTTCAATTCACCCTCAAACAGATATGCAAGCATGAAAGTTGACATGGAAATTCACATCATACCAGAAACACCGAATCAGAAAAGCTTGGGAAACTTCAAAGAGCTATCATATTAAACCATTATCGTGTTCAGGTACCAGCTCTGAAACGGTATTCACCTGTTCATAGTAGCGAATGCAGATCCCAGGGCTCGATCCCTAGTTCTTACCTTACCTGTGTGCAGTACCTGTGTCGACCCCGAGAGTTGAACCCGTGCCCTGTGTATTCGCAACAGTTGGTAGGCTGTCATAGGTCCGTAGGTTGTAGTGGTTCGAACTGTAGACCTGTCGGATAGAGGTCTTAGTGTGTTCTAGAAGTCGTAGCTGTAGCTCTTTTGAAAGGTCAAGTTCGTAGCTGCTACAGTCCTGAAAGGTTAAGGTCGTAGCTGCTACAGTGTCGAAGGGCCAAGTCCACAGACTTCCGGAAGGTCCTCACAGCAGACTGGAGGCAAGTGGGCAAGTGGTAAAGTCCACCCTTGCGGAGTCAGCGTTACCGGTCCCAGTCAGTCCTAGTCCAGTCAAGCAAGTACCGTGTGGGACTGCGTGCACCAAGGGCATGGGAAAGGGGCAGACCAATGAGTTACAGAATATAAATCAAGAGGCAGCGCCCAGCCATTCATTCATTCCTGCGTAAGCCATGCGGAAGCGCTGCTTGAGCGACTTGTGCGAGGTGGTCTGCAGAGTGCMCGAAGACGAAGTGGGCTGAAGGAGATAGTTAGACATAGCTAGGAGAGGGACAGCGGCCATAGCCGCCATAGCTGATAGGCGAGTGTATGAGTACGAGAGTGCGTGTATGCGTGTGGGATAAGAGTGGGCGCCATGCGCCAGTGTGCCTCACCATCTGTTTGCATGATGCGGAGTGGAAAAGAGAGTCTGATTGCAGCTCCCACGGCACGTCAAATAACAACCCCCGAGACAGTTAAGTACTGAACCCTGACCTCCTACTCTCTCTCTCTCTCTCTCTCTCTCTCTCTCACACACACACACACACACACACACACACACACACACACACACACACACACGTCTCTCTCACCGACTCTCTTCTCTCTCACTCACTTCTTGTATTGCTTAAGCTCACTCTTGCTCACTCTCTCTCTGCTCCACAGACCTATAGATACTACACCCTGGATACATCCGCCCTAACTCTTTGTCAACTGCCGCTACGGCCACTGTCTTCACCACTCAAAACCCTAACTAAGGCACATCCGACGCATCCTCCATCCTCCATCCTCCAGTCGCTTCACCCAAGTCGCCAAGCCGCACAAGCAGCCAGCAGCACTTCAGGAAGCTCACACATAAATGAATGTCCAGGCGCTGCATTCTAGCAGGCTATAAATAGGGACGTTAACTTGATCTTGGCCTGCTTCCCACTGGTGCCAGTCGCTCGCAGTCTGTCTATTGCATAATGTTTGTCGGTCTGATATGTTCCGGACTTTTTTGGGACACTGTTGCAAAACTAGACTTGGGACTGGACTTCTTTTGTCCGGCACCAGGCTGGACTTTTCCGGTGCTGGTCCGACTTCACCTATGACGCTTCTACATATAGCCTACCGGACCAGACACTAGCCTGGAACTCGGCCTATGGGACCTAACAGGGCCAGGACCATCTGGGACTGGGACCAACTGGGACTCTGGGACCAGAACTTGGATGTTGGCAACGTGAAATCCTTCCACTCAGGCCTAAATTCGACATCCTCCAAAGAAAAATACGAACTTTACCTATCTACTGCATCACTTCGCCTACTCCCTCCTCCTCCTACCGGTAGAGCTCCACAATAGCCAAGGTGGAAGCTCCCGACTTCTTCCTCCCAGCAGCGCTGTAGTACCTATCTACTACATGTAGTACCTATCTACTACATCACTTCGCCTACTTGCCCGCTCGTAGTAGGAAACTATGTCACGGGCAGTCTCTGTAAGTTCATTCTTAGTGAACCAGCGATCACCTTCAGGTTCCAGGTAAGCAGATCTAACTCTGTGATGTCGCTGGGCCTCCCTCTCCGTCATGATCTATAGGTGTCCTCTTCAAGTATCCTATCAATGTCATATCTGTTGGAATCCATATCAGGCGGAATCATGGATCTGCGTGAAGGGAACCAATCATTCTCTACATAGGGAAGTAACTTACAGGCGTGGAAAACAGGTTAAGTGTGCAGATGAGGTGGGATTTCAACAGTATAGGAGGGACCATACGCATCTCCTTTGACATAGTATTTCCCAAGTCCTCTGTACTCTGTTAACAACTTTTGTGACATTCCCTCTTTGGAAGGAACTCCTTGGATTTGACCCAGACCAAGTCACCTACAGCAAACTGCAATGGTTTGCTGTGCTTGTTAGCCCTGTTAGGCCATCTGATGCCGGGCCTTCCAAATGTTCTCAGTCACACACTGTAAGTCTTTCTCGTACTGAATGGCAAACTCCCTTGTTCTGGGTGGCAGTCTTTGCATCTGATCCGGATTCAAATAGTCTATGTGACACCAACCCTTGTGCAGCTCATTAGGTGTCCGTGAGGTGGCAAGGTGCACTGAATTGTTGTAAGCACTTGCTACCTTAGGAGATGCTCATCCCAATCAATCTGGTCCGGCCTAATGTACATGCTAGACCCATAGACTTTCATTAGTTACTACCAGTGCTCGCCCGTGAACCTAGTGTCTCTATTGCTGACGATAGTTGAGGGGGTGTCCGTAGTCCTTAACCCAATAATTGAAAAACTATCTGATGACTAAGTTGGCCTTTGCCTCTGCAGGCAGTGGAATAGAAAAAGCAAATTTACTAAATTTGTCAAAAACGACCATAGCCTGTTTTTGACCATTCCTACTCCTTACCTTAGTGTCCATGAAGTCTATAGATAGAGAGTCTTCGGGACCCGATTGGATAGGCAGGGGTTTCAATAGTCTGAGGGAGGCTGCGAGGAACTCTCATTCTGCTGACACACCTTGCAGCCTTGAGTGTACGCTACACAACCATGTTTCATATCGATCCAAGTGTAGGACCGTAGGAGGTTGGCATAGGTCTTCCTCCATCCAAGGTGGACCTCTGAGTCGTGATATTCCCCCAAGATCAAACTATGGACTTCTGCATTCGGAATACATAGCATAACCTATCATCATACACATCAATCTGGGACTTTCACGCGGTTTAGTACTCCCCTTCATCATAATGCCATTGTAGACTTCGTCTTTAGTGTAGGCATCTCGGATCGTTTGCTGCAGTTCAGTACCTACGTCTAGGTAAGTTACTGTTGTGCCAAAGTAATTTTCCTGTCTACTTAGCGCGTCTGCAACAACATTATACTTACCTTTGACCACTTTCAACTCAAAGTCAACTCAAAGTCAAACTCGTCAATTAGCCCACCTAGCTAACTTGGTAAACATCCGAGCCAGAGTATTCAACCAACGGAATGTCCTATGATCTGAGTACACTTTGAAATGCCTACCAAATAGATAATGCTGCCAGTGTGCTAATGCTTCCTCAAGTGCAAACAGTTCTCTCTCGTAGGTCGACGCAGTAACCTTCTCGCAAGGCAACCTACGGGTTATGAACTCAACAGGCCTATAGCATTTGCCACCATTCTATTGCAGCACATCGCCAATGCCATACTGCCTTGCGTCGGTAGTCACAATGAATGGAAGAGACGGGTCAGTCAACTTCAAGACTGGGTATTTGCTCAAGCACTTCTTCAACTTAAACACAGAAGTGCAGTCCTTGTGCCATTTCCAACCTGTTTCTTTACGCAGCAGTCTGCGAACTGGTGCAGCAATAGACGTGAAGTTCCTTACGAACTTTCTGTAGTAATTGGTCCTAGGAACGATTGCAGTTCTGTGAGCGTATGGAGGGTAAGTCAAACTCAAATTGCTGCTATTTTGGCATCTTCCAGTGAGAGAAGGTTAACAACAGTCGTATTTTTCATCACCACTTCAGGACACCCTTCACCACTTCAAGATGCAGCCTGCCTAAACATGCGGTTTTCAAGGTCTTCGGACCTTTCACCACTTCAGGACCATTCAGGTCTAAAAATCCTGAATGGTCCTCAAGTGGTGAAAGCTCTGAAGACCCTGAAAACCACCTGTTTAGGCAGGTTTCATCCTCAAGTGGTGAAGGGTGGTTTTCATGGTCTTCAGACCTTTCACCACTTCAGGACCACTCAAGATTTTCAGACTGCCCAAAACTCTCACTTGACCACTTCAGGACACCCTTCACCACTTCAGGATGCAGCCTGCCTAAACAGGTGGTTTTCAGGGTCTTCGGACCTTTCACCACTTCATGACCATTCAGGATTTTCAGACTGCCCAAAACTCTCCCTTCAGAATTTTCATTCCTGAATTTTCAGCTACCCGATGACCGCTTGTGTCTGACTCCATCTCTGTCGACAACATGTCCAAGGTATAGAATCTGGCGCTTTTCCCACTTGCACTTCTTTGGGTTCAGTTTGAACTTTGAACCTAGTGTCACGTGGCTTACTTAGTAGCAACTGAAGGTGTTCCTGATGCTCTTCTAACGATCTGCTAAAAATCAGAATGTCATCTAGATAAACAACAACAAATCTATATATCGGCTCTCTAAAGAGATCATTCATGCATCTCTGAAAAGTGGCAGGGGCATTCGTCAGCCCAAACGGCATGACCACAAACTCATGACCACAACGTCTTGTGCTGATCGTCGGGCTGTACCTCAATCTGATGGTACCTCAATTTCAGATCAAATTTTGAAAAATATCCTTGCACCCTCTCAAAGAAGACAAGGAACCCGTGAACTACTAAAGACCACTGGGAAAGGGGATGCTGTGACAAAATGTGTGATTAAAAGGGGGCCAACAAAAAGGAAATCTTCTGAGCAACACACAAAGGTGACATAATAGTGTGGACACCAACTCAGGGAACATACGAAAGGGAGAAAATACAGGAAAAGAGTAGTAGATACAAAGAGCAGCTCATATTCATGACAAGGAGATCGCAAAGCCACTTTGCTGTTCCTCCTCCCCCAGCAGTACATATTTTCCTGCCTCCAACCCATGCCGTGTCCTTTTGCACTTTTTCAACACACCACCCTCCAGTTCGTTTTTTGGTCCTGTGTCAGGTTTTCCATACTTGGAGCCATTTCGGTTCTGCGGTCCTGCCTGGCTCACGCCTGCCTGCCTGCATCTGCACAGCCCTCTTGGCGGGTTGTTTTTCAAGTCCTTTCCCAGTCCTGTGGCTGACGTGCCACCTTTTCGTCTGTCAGAAATGATCGGAAAATGACCACGCAACCAAAGCACATCGTACATCTCAAAAAATGTTTGCATCATGGATCAAGTCATCCCACAGCAGCGAAGGACTCACACGTTTAAGTAACCACATACGTATCCAACGAAGGCCACCCCATGATATCTCTCACCCCGTGAACGACATCTAAGGTCTACGAGTGTTGAAGGGTTTATTCATGTATGGATGTATTCTCATACCCACATATTTAATACATAGGCCTCACCAACTTCTTTAGGTTGTAGCAGACCCATCCTGTACTCTCTGAAGAAAGAAAGAGGGAATTAAAAAAAAAAAAATACAATAAAATATCTCTGCCTTTTGCCTGGACCTGGCAGGAGTTGTTCTCCCCCAGCAAGTGACAGCGTAGACATGAAAATTGTCCAGGGATGACTTTTTAAGTGTAGAATGGAAAGCACAAACATCATTGAAACATGTCATTTTGCCACATTGAGTGCAAGCCGCGGCAAGACACTGACAAAGTGGCAAGCCCTTAGTCTAAGCACAACACTGCAGTCGATTCCCTGTTTTAAGCGGCACGAGCTGCAGTCTCTAAAGGGGACGTTGGACCCGGTTTCCAGCAGTTGAAGGTTGAAGAGAGTCTATTGCCAAGAGTGGCAGACTGGTCTTGGATAGTTGATCCCCTATAATCAGGGCAATCAATGCTGCCAAGCAGATCGAGGAAAAAATCCACAGTCCATCTGTGGTGGTCAGGTTGCAGTCTCTGACGGGGACGTTGGACCTGGTTCCCAGCAGTTGAAGGTTGAAGAGACCGTCTATTACCAAGAGTTGCGCACCGGGCTCAGACAGTCAGGGTAATCAATGCCACCGAGCAGATCGATGTAAGAATCTTTGGGGCTTCCATCAAATTGGGCTCAGTGAACAGTGTTGTATCAGGGACTCCTGCTCAGGTTTCCGGCAGGTGATGCTACCCACCACTCGAATTGAGCACCCAGGCAGAGAGTACTATTGGGGATGCTTGCATCACTACTCCATGTAGCCCCAAAGGCAATAGAATCTCTACTTCTTGCTATGATACCTGTCCATGTCTTTCGTTTTTCAAAGCAGATAGAGTAGACACGGCAAACACTTTGAGCTGGACCAGTTTTTAACTAAGGTGAGCATAGTCTGTCACTAATTCGGTCCCCTGATCACACCTTCCATCTCGACACAGCATAAGGACGTCAGTCACGTCACCAAATTACTCTTGACACTATGCTGCTGCTTTTCGAATGACGAGTTTTCTTTTTTGCACAGTCCACATCTCTCCTCTTGTCTTTCCTTTCTCTCTCCTACCTTCTTGCTTGGACATGCATGGATGAGATGGCTCACTTTGCTGACATGTGCTATGCTGAGTTTGCTGCATCATCCCAATAAGCCCTAGGTGAATCTGCCTTAATGAACAACGTTTTTTGTGCTGATTGGTACTGAGTCTACTGACTCATAACCGCTCCACTCACCTGTCTGTGTTCTGATATCCGCAAACCATATGCATAGAATGGATGTCGATATCTCCTCACTTTGCGTCCCCATATGTTTACCTGCATCGTTACAGCAATGATGGATGGAGAACAACAGAAATCCAGGAGTGGCATGCATTGAAAGGATTAATGAAAGTCTTCACTCCACGGAAAAAAAATAAAATCTTATATGCCTATTTTAGGGGGAAGAGATCGCCCAGATTCAATCACGAAACTTGCAAAGATCAGACTTGAGGATTGAAATGACTGAATATCATCGCTTGGACTGACATTGATAACATAAATTTTCGAATTGCTGTAAGTTTTGCGCTGGTAATGCAGAAGAGGTTGGGTGGGAGAGAGATGGAAGCAAGATTTACAGGTGTGAAACTGAGAGAAGACGCCAGGACCAAGGCCAGGTGATGCTTGGACTGACACTCAATAAACACACAATTTCAAATTGCTGGAAGTTGTGCGCTGGTAATGCAGAGAGGTTGGGAGGGAGAGAGATGGAAGCAAGATTTATGGGTGTGAAATGGAAAGGAGGAGCGAGGACCAAAGCCAGGTGATGCTGGCTCATCAGAAGTATTTGGAATCAGGAATGGTATTACGTGAACTTCGGAAAAGTGGTTTTACTTGGGGAGTGGGAGATTGAGCCACAATCAACCAGGATCCCTCTCCATCAAAAGAATACTGTTTAGAAGGAAGGCGGAAACACACAAGGGTGCTGATGGACATGTTCGACATAGGAGAACCAGGAAGGACTCTAGTGAATCCAAAGCGAAGGTTCCAGTTAGAGCAGATATCTTAAGGAAATAGAGAATGACCAGCATACTACCTACTGCCCCACAACAGACATCCAAAACCCCGACGGACCTAGTGGGGGGTTGCTTCAACATCCACTATATGGTTCATCGTCTGGACCATACAACCAGGCTTGTGTACAAAGTACTACAAACCCAAATGAACATATCCGCTATATGCTATTGTGGCTCAAAATGGTCGGAACACACGGGAGTGAACCAGGAGCGTTTGCAGAGAAGTCCATCGACGCAATGGCCGGGGTCAGAACGATTCAGAAGTATGCATTGACTCATCACCTACCTCACACTGCCGATAACGAACCCGCACAGTCTGTGAAGAGGGAAGCATGGGAAATCTGGGTAATCTAATCTCGGAATCTCCCAAGCCTAGACTACCACAGCGGTTTCCAGGAAGCCACTCCACGACTCTTTCATTCTTTAAACAGGCTTTCACCTGCCAAAGGATTGGTCCTGTTTTGAGAAAGACTGTTTTTCCAGACTGACATAAAACTAGTGGAAGGATGACTAAGGAAGCTGCTTGAAACAGAATACACAACAGAATGGTGGAGAGGATGAAAAACACCAATGTTATGATCCTGACCAATTTCGAAGTACACATTCGTGAGAAAGTACAATGCCGTCCACTTGAGAGGAGAGCGAGGGAAAGAAGAAGAAGAAGAAGATGAAAGAAAGAAGAAGAACAAGATGTACACCAGCAAAGACCAATGAGAATTCCTCTTCTTCTTCGCCAACCACTCTCCTTATATCCTCCCCTCTTATTCAAACAAGCAATAATAATAATAATAATGTTGAATGGCTGAACCAGAATCAATGTCCGAATCCCTCTTCTACTGCAGGTATCACATGAGGTCCACCATAGCCATGGCCACCCTTCTTCCTCCTCCTTCCATGGCCGAGGCTATGGCGGACTACCAGGGCACTGCCCTGCTGTGCAAAGGACAACACAAACCAGCTATGGCTGCTCCAGCTCAGGCCGCCATGCCTGACTCTGCCTCGAAGCTTCTTGGTGTAGCTCTACCCCACTGGGGGCCTTCTTGCTGCAGCACCCACCAAGGTGATGAAGATGGCAACCACCATAGCCAGGTAAGTACCTCTGGCGCTCCCCCTTCCTAGTACTTGTCTTCCTCCTCCTCCTGTCCTTGCTCCTACCCCAGCAGTGCTGCTACAGCTAGCACTCCAACCAGTGTGTCACCAAACTTGCACACCTACAATGAGGAGGAGCACTTCGCTCCTCCTGGAGATATAGCCGCCTGCTTGCCTCTTGGCGAGTGACTTCCTAGGCCGCACGGCCCCTAAGCAACCGGTACCTCCTCCTTCTTGGAGGGAAAGATCATTGCAGACTCTGATATTGCCCGTACAGGCCCTAGACTCAGACTGGTTGGACCGATACCCTCTTAGACCTAGCCTACAACTACTGGGCCTCTAAAAATGTCAACTTTCGTCTTCTTCTGCTCGGCCTCGAGTACCCGGCAGATCCAGCTCTACTTGGTGTGGTACCGGCCTACCTGCTACTTGAGTGTTTTTCCGCTGCTCCAAGTGTCATGGGAGTGTTTCTCTGCTGCAACCCTCAATGCCACGGCCACAGGTAAGTACCGGCCCTTCGGACCCCCGCACGGACAAGTACCCTTGCGGGTCAAACACACACTCAACCCGACAAGCACTCAGACAGGCATGCAGACCAGCAAGCACACACACACTCAGACTTAGAAAACTCAGCAACAAGCGGGAAACTCAGCAACGCATACATTCCATTGGCAAAACTCAGAAATCAGCTGTGCGTCTCAGTCCGTGTTTGGCAGGTTCTTACACCAAAGAAAAAACACAAGAGAGAGAGAAGAGTTCAACAAACTCAAGGCAGCAATCCTGGGGATGGCAAAGTAGCCAGAGGAGCCTCGTCCCCTCCTGTGCCCTTATGATTGTCTCCTCCCACAGCAGCCGACATCATATTCTCTCTCTCTCTCTCTCTCTCTCTCTCTTAAGAAGACTTGTCTTGCTCGACACTCAGCATGTGTTCAAACAGATGACGACCAAGCTGGCGACTTGCGGCCACACAAAGCTCAGAGATAACAAAGCCAAGAACGTAGTTCAGATTCGACTTGTCTTGATCCGGTATGGCCGATCACTGTGCTTTCAGCAACTTGTCCATGCACACACCCTGGACCTCCCTGGATGTCCTGCACCCATACACACACATCACACACACACACACACATCACACACACACACACATCACACATTCACACACACTAACCTTGCTGACGTGGCAGTTGGCTTCCGTCTCTCCTCTACCAACTGGCTATCGGATATGGACGATCTTCCTCCTCTTAGCCCTCTTCTCCTACGGGCACCTCGCTCCGACAGCGCTTCCGCACGGCTCACAGGCAGAATGAATGCATGACTGATCATTGCCTCTTTATTTATACTTTGGATTGTCACTGGTCTGCCTCTCTTCACCGGGCCCCAAGTGCACACAGTCCCGCATTGTACTTGCTGACTTGACAAGGTGCGACTGGGACTGGGTACCGCTGACTGAGCAAGGTAAGACTGCCCACTTGGCCACTTGCCTATGGACTGCCTACTAGGACTCACGGAGGGCCGGACCTTCCGGAAGACTGTGGACTTGGCCCTTCAGTACTGTAGCAGCTATGACTCGACCTTTCAACGCTGTAGCAGCTATGACTCCTACCACTGCTAAGACCTCTAACCTACATACCTACGGTTCAAGACCCGATGACCACCCTACCTACAGCAAACAATCAGGCGACTTTCAAGACACAGGTCGCAGGTTCGAGCACACACGGGTCGACTGGTACTGTGCACGGACAAGGGCGAGGTCTGGGGATCGAGCTCTGGGAACGGCAACTGCTACCACAAAGGTGAAAACCGTTTCTCTCTCTCTCTCTCTCTCTCTCTCTCTCTCTGTGTGTGTGTGTGTGTGTGTGTGTG